>JAXCGZ010013952.1:0-40000 GCA_037179515.1 Halocaridina rubra | reverse complement strand
CCCATGTGGAACAGTGTCAAACGCTTTCTGGAAGTCTAGGAATATGCAATCTGCCCAGCCCTCTCTTTCCTGTAAGATTTGGCTTACCTCATCATAAAATTCTAATAAGTTTGTTACTGTTGATCTTCCTTCTCTGAAGCCATGTTGCCTCACTGACAAAAAGTTGAAGGATTCCAAGTGAAGAGAGATATGTTTCCTTAGTAGTTTCTCCATAAGTTTGCAAACTATGCTGGTCAAGGAAACTGGTCTATAGTTCAGAGCCGTATCCCTCCTTCCCTTTTTGAAGATAGGTATCACATTTGCTTGTTTCCAGCATCTTGGAATCTCCCCCGACTCCAGTGACTCCTTAAATATGATACTTAGTGCCACTGATATTGTGTTTGCGCATTTTTTAAGCACATGAGGGGATATGTCATCAGGACCTGTAGCTTTATGAACATCTAAATCCATCAGCGCTTTGCATACCTCTGTGGCTGTAAGGTTGATGTTCTCTAATACCGGCCCTTGAGCTTCTATCACTGCAATCTGAGGGGGTGGGGTATTTTCTACTGTAAATACTGACTGAAACTCCTTGTTCTATTCTTTGCAGATCTCTTCGTCCGTCTCAGTGATGCTTCCATCCGCTCTCTTTAGCCTTAAAACCTGTTCTTTTACCTTCAGTTTTCCTCTGATAAAGCTGTGGAAAAGCTTGGGATTTTCTTTAGCCTTCCTGGTGATGTCCCTCTCATAATCTCTCTCTGCCTCTCTCCTTTTACTTAAGTAGTCATTTCTTGCTCTTTTGTAGGTTTGCCAGGCATTTATGTTTTTTCTCCTCCTATACCTTTTCCAGCATTTGTCTCTCCACTCCTTAGCTCTTTTACACCCATTATCGAACCATTTCTCTCTGGCATGAATTACACCTACTTTGGTGACAGGTATGCAGCAATCTACTATCTTCCCATATTTCTCACAAAAGATGTCATACATTTCTTGTACAGATTTGTTGTAAAATAAGGTTCTCCAGTCAATAACTGCAAAAAGCTCATTCATTTTGATGTAATCTCCTTTCGGATAGTTCCTCCTCATGTCCTCAGTGCCTCTACTCTCAGGAGGAATGTCTTCAATGATATACTCCATCAACAACACACAGTGGTCACTCTTTCCAATTGGTGGTTCATACTCAATATTTTCAATATCCAACACATTATCTGTGAACACTAGATCAAGTAGTGATGGCTCATCCCCACCCCTGGCTCTTGTTGGTTCCATTACATGTTGGTGTAGGAAATTCCCTTGTACGCAATCTAGGAATCTTGCCCCAAATGAGTCCTCACCACTGTGTGGGTCAAGATTTATCCAATCTATCTCATTATGATTAAAGTCTCCCATAATCAAAATCCTACATTTTTTCTCCCGCGCCATGTTAACAACTGAGTTTATGACTTCAATCGTACCTATATGACTTTCCTCATAAATTTCAAGCCTATTTTGGTTCCTTGGTGGGTTGTATACAACAGTTATTATAATGCTCTCTGACCCAGTATTTATGCGAGCAACAAGAAATTCCCTGAACTCACTTTCTATAGCCAAGTTTATTTCTTCAACTTGAATCCTCTCACTTATGTGTGTGTGTGTGTGTTTGTGTGTGTGTGTGTGTGTGTGTGTGTGTGTGTGTGTGTGTGTGTGTGTGTGTGTGTGTGCGTGTGTGTGTGTGCGTGTAATTGCTTAATTGTAATGACCTTATTGTGCTTACTGGATGGAGCTCCAAGCTAGTAACTTCCCTTCTCCTGGTAGGTTCTATTTTGTACTTAATGATAATTGTCATACTTGTCCTTAAAGCTATGGATTGAGTTAGCATTAACTATCTCCTTTCTTAGCGAATTCCAATTATTAAATATTCTTACACTAAAAAAGTACTTCCTTACACCCTGCAAAGAAGTTTTCTTACGATGCTTCAAACGCTAACCTCTAGTTCTAGTGCCTGCCATATCAATATATCGACCCCTATCCACTCTGTCATAACCATGAAGGAATTTATAAACCGTCACCATATGTGGATATGTGTACATGTATGTATATGCATGTATATGTGTATGTATATATGCATATGTATATGTATGCGTATGTGTATCAAGAATTACTACTTTTGATTCGTAACTCTATCAATATACAAGAGCTATCTTAATGATGATGATGGTGATGATGATAATAATAATGACAATAAAGGCAGTAATAATAATAATAATAATAATAATAATAATAATAATAATAATAATAATAATAATAATAATAATAATAATAATAATAATAATAATAATAATAATAATAATAATAATAATAATAATAATAATAATAATAATAATAATAATAATAGTAGTAGTAATAATAATAATTATAAAAATAATAATAATAACGGATTAAGCTTACGGAAACCTCTCTCATATACATAATTTGAAGGGAAGAGAGGAGGAGTGGCTTTCAGTCTTTCCTTTTCTTTTCCTTTTAATTTCTATTCAACACATACATGTGTGTATGCATGTATGTGTGGGTGTATATGTGTATGTATATGCAATTGTTTACATGCACATATATGTCTATTTTTCCTTTCTTTCTTTATTTCTTTTCTTCTCCTTTTTTTCATAATTTTGTTCTCACATTTGTAATCTCGGGGCCTAGTACTGCCCTATTTCCGAATTCTCAATGCTCGGACTGTTTATTCAGTCTGTCCTTTTTCTTTGTTGTGTCACCCTCAGATAGCGATGATGTGTATGAGTATGCATGTATGCATGCCTATCGGTGAAAAGGACTAACTCCATTTGCTGAAATAAATACCACAAACTCTCCCTCTATCTCTTTCTGTCTTCTAGATATGTATGATTATGAAGTCCCAGTGGCATTTCTATTGCTCATCTAATCATTAATATATATGAGTATATACATGCATATATAGGTACATGTGCACGCATGTAAATTTATATGTACCTTCTTATTACTCTAACTTGTAAATTGTTAAAATATATCTGCTTCAAATTGTGTGTAGTGGTTCTGTGGTAAAGTGGAGATTTAACTTAAATGATAGCACTCAACAAGGGCTATTGAAAATTATTGCTACAAATATTACTCTTAATCAATAATCGCAGAGTACGCTTCTGCTATCAATACATGTAAACCATAATATATTACTCTTAATAAATAATTGCAGTGTTTTTCTGCCATAAATCAATTGTTGCACCATATTTTATTCTTAATTACTTGCTAATGATATTTGGAATTAATTGCAAATTCTAGATTGTAATGCTTAATAATTGCAATATTACTGGGAGTGCCCATGTGCACGTCCCCATGTACAGTTATTTGAATAAAAAAAGTCTTTAAATAATGCTTTTATGTTACCAACGACGCATGCATACGAAAGCTGTATATTCAATTTTTTTTAGTTCAAAATTCCAGCAATCTTTTGAAACTAATGCATAAAATGGATGAAAAGACCTCGTTAACGGTAAGTACATTTGCATCTATCCATAAAGAAATGCTGTTGGATATTTATAGCTGTTCCCCCTATGGGGGGGGGCAAGAACACACCCTCTGTATTCCCCTGCATGTCATAATAGTCGACGAAATGGGGTAGAGCGAGGTTGCAAGGAATCCCCTTATCTATATTTTCATCCTTTAAAGAATCAAAGTATTTTAATTTTACTCAGCCACCCCCCTTTATGGCTCTTACACACACACACACACACACACACACACACACACACACACACACACACACACACACACACACACACACATATATATATATATATATATATATATATATATATATATATATATATATATATATATATATATATATATAAACGTAAAGGGATTCAGATAGAATGCTTTCAATCCTAGTAAAGCAGTTATGCTGTAAGGTTTGTTTCTCTATTAAGCCTTCAGTGATGTAGTTGATACCACCTTCGCAAAATAATAATGTGTCTTTGGTTCGAGTCTCGGTCAGGGGAAAATATTATTCATGTTTTCACATATGGTAATGTGTTTATTTGATTATTATTAATACTTATGTAGCTGAGATTCGAATTAAATGCGAAAAATGAAGCCACGAGTGAGATTAGGAGAAGCTGTAATATGAACAATAAGGCATTCAGATAGAATGCGTTCATTCCTAGTATAGCAGTGAAGCTGTAAGGTTTGTTTCTCTTTTAGACCTTCAGTGGTATAGTTGATAGCGCCTTGGCACAGTAATTATGTGTTTTATAGTCGAATCGCTGTCAGCGGAAAAATGATTCATATATATATATATATATATATATATATATATATATATATATATATATATATATATATATATATATATATATATATATCTTTCTTTCTTTCCTCCCACAGGTAGGTTTTTTAGCCTGTCAGTGCGGAGCATCTTCTTCTCCATTCCACTCAGTCCAGGAAGATATCCTCCTCCTCCAGTCTATTCAGTCTTCCCATTCTATATTTTGTTAAGATTTCTTGTATGCTATCCCTCCATCTTTTTCGTGGGAGGCCTGTGGGCCTTTTTCCGTCTGGTGTCCATTTGAATGCTAGTTCTGGAATTCTTGCCTCCTCCATTCTCTGTACATGTCCCAGCCAGCTCAACTTAGCTTGCTCAAATTTTGTTACCAGTGATACCACTCATAGTCTTCTTCTAAGTTCTTCATTCCTTATTCTATTCATTCGGGTTTTACTGAATATTAGTCTGATAGGTTTCATTTCTGCAGCTACTAATCTACCCATGCCTGTTGTAGTCAATGTCCAAGTTTCAACTCCATAGGTCAATGTTGATATAAGGACAGATGTGTAGACTAGTTTCTTAATTTCTGCTGGGATATGTTTTTCTTTGAACAATGGGTAGAGCATGTGGAATTATCTGCAGTATTTATTGATTCTTTCAGTGATCTAATCGTGCATACCACCAGTTGATTTAATCTTTACTCCAAGATACTTAAATTCTTTTGCTTGTGGGAGTGTAATTCCATTGAGACTTATATTTGGGATCTCTTCTCCTCTACCAAATACCGTGACTTCAGTCTTCACTTTATTTATCTTCATTCCCGCTTCTTCAAGTGCTCTATCCCATCTCTCCACCGCCTCCTGCAATCCATCCCTACTTGTTTCCCAATGGTAAATATCATCTGCGTAGGCTAGTGTTCTCATTGGTGTTTCTTGCTGGTTGTTTACTTGTTTCATGATTTTGTCCACATAAGTTATGAACAACAAAGGTGACAAAACACTTCCCTGCTTCACTACAGATGTTATTTCAAACCATTTTTCATTTTTATACTCTGCTTACTTTGCTTATGCGTGGACTGTACGTGCTCTTGATTGCTTTCAGTAGTTGACCATTTATTCGATAATCGTGTAGACATTTCCACAATCTGTTTCTAGGTACAGAGTCAAAAGCCTTGTGCAGATCAATGGAAATAATGTGCAATTTATTATCAAATTCCCAGGCTCTTTCCATCAGTTGTCGAATGGAAAATATAATGTGTGTTGTACCCCTGCTGTTTCAAAAGCCATGCTGCCATTCTCCCAGTTGTGGTTCAATGATAATCCTACCTCTTCTTTCTAACATTCTTTCATACAATTTAGCTGCATGATTTATCAAGGAAATGCATCTATAGTTTTCACATTTTGTTGTGTCTCTTTTCTTGAAAACTGGGCAAATGGTTTGCTAACCCCAATCTTCAGGGTTAATATCTTTTAATAAAGATTGGTTGATGATGTCTAGTAAATATGTTCTTATATTTTCACTTGCCTCCTTGAAGAGTTCAATCGGTGGTTCATCTATTCTGGATGCCTTCCCATTACTCATTGATTTCAATGCATCCTTCACCTCTGTCATGGTCACCATGTCTTCTGGATCTATCACGACCTCTATCAGAGGTCGTGATAGATCCAGCTTGAGGGACATTTAACAAATTGGTGAAATATTCGGTCCATTTGCTGTCGATTTCCTCTGGCTCATTTATAACTTCGCCATTGTCGTCAACTATAGTCTTATTTCTATTTATTGGTATTCTGAAACTATTACTCAGTTTATATATGTTTTTTTTTATTTTTCATTTCCTCCAACAAATCTTTCCATGCTCCATCTTTAAGTGTTCTCTTAAGGCTATCAACATTTCTTCTTTCTATCACATATTCTAGTCTAGTTTCAGGTGTTTTATGTCTCAGCCACTTCCTCAAACTTTTTGTCTTTTTTTTAACTGCTATTTTCATTTCTTCAGGCCACCATTTCTGCCTTTCTCTGGCGCCACCCACCATCCTTACTCCCAGAGTTTCCTCTGACACTTCTCTCATTTTCAGTGCTAAGTATTTCCGCTTTTCAGAAATGTCCTCCTCATTCCCTTCCAATTCAATCTCTTCACACTTTTGTATAAATTGTTCCTTATGGGAAGCATCTTTCGGGTTTTCGATTTTTATCTTCTGTTTCCGGTTTGCTATTGGGGGTCTTTTGAATTCTTGTGTTATTATTGCTATTACCAGTCTGTGGTCTGAATCCATGGATTCTCCTGGTAGAACCTTTACATTATTGAAGATCCTTTTATCTGATGAGAGGAAATAGTCTATTATAGATTTTTGATCAAATTGTCCTGGATGCCAGTTCCATCAATATCTTGTAAATTTATGCAAATCATGTTGTTTGAAAAATCCATTGATGATTGAAACATTATTCAATATACACCAATCAATAAGTCTCTCTCCATCACAATTTCTGGTTTCTTCACCAAAAAGACCAATAGCATTTCCTACATTTGTTCTGTCTAGGCCTACCCTTCCATTTAAATCCCCCATTATGATTATGTTTTCATTGCCTGGTAATAATTCAATTTCACCCTCGAGTTCTTCGTAGAATTGTTCTTTCATTTGGTTAGTTAATTCTTGCTGTGGTGCGTACACCTGGAAAACTATGCATTCTTTCTCTCTTCAATTGAAGAGAAATTCTCATATTTCTCTCATTTACCAGTTTCACAGCTTTGATACTTCTTGATAGCTTTTGTCCAATTATGACTACTACTCCATACTTTGCTGTTCCCTGTTCAATTCCGCTATATATTAAAGTATAGTTATCTCCGAGATCCAGTCCGCTTCCTTGTTCTTCGGTCTGGTTTCTGACATTTCCAATATGTCAAGTCTTCTCTCCTTCATCAAATCTAACAATTGTTCTTCATTGTCCTTGTATGCTCCTACACTGAGTATTCCAAATTGTAATTAATTTTGAGCTCTTTTCGTCATCAAGATATTGCGCCTGGTTTCAACATCTCTGGTTCGTCCATTGATGCTCCTATTGGGTTCAAGTGCAGGGAATTACAATGTCCGGCTTCCAAGGCCTGTCGACATCGGTTTTTGGTCAACGGCTCTAATATATGTGCAGGGCCATAAACATCCTACTATAAGAGGGGTGGCCAACTTAGAGCAAAACATTTCACTCGGCTATAGTAAAACTCCAAAAGAGGTGATCCTAGTCTCCTCACTTTGCTCCATTTAGGCGAATTTTATAACATGCAGAAGATTAGAAGTTGTATTATTGCCCTTCCCCAATTCAGAAGGAAAGGAAAAAGACAAGAATAAAAAATATGAAAGGCAAAGGAGGCTGAAGCTCGTGGACAAAACCCACCCTTTTCCAATACATATAAATGAATAAATATAGAAATGAGCAAATGATAATTAAATAGATAAATTGGTAAATAATAAATATGACATGTATATATGCCACTACTACCAATGAGGTATATAGCTACTCCTCAGCCGTGGGTGAAGAAATAAGCACTGTCGCTTAACACTAAACAAACAAACAAAACAAACATTTATTTTAATTTTGACAATGGCTATTTTTTTTTACAATACTAAGAGTACACTTATAAGTAGACACGTTATTGAAAAAAAAAACATAGTGAAAAAATATAGTGAAAAAATATAGCTTTCTCAGAAAATTAAGATTTCCATGAGTTAAGAGATGTGCATAAAATTATAATAGCAATAAACATAATAAAAATGGTAACAATAATGTTAATGATAAAGTAGTAATAATAACACTTGATATATAATCGTTATTACCGGCATCATCACCATATTTGTTTCTCTTACAATGAAAATAATTAGTTCTTTACTTAGAGATCAAGGAAAAAGATATCAATTTACATTTAGAATGGTTAGTGTTAATAGAAACTGCATTAATTCATTAAGTTTGATTAGCCTGTGAGCAGTAACTATTTGTCCAAAAGAAAACTATATAGTTTGCCTTTGAAAGCTGTGAAGGAGGATGAATTTTAAGATGTTCTGGAATATTGTTCCAGAGTGTTGGCCCTCTGATTTTTATCATCTTTGAACCTGCATCGGTGTTTGCTCTCTGGAAAAAGAGCTCACTACTCTGTGTTGTGTTGGTTCCCCTTATATCCTAACTGTTTTGAAATTAAATAGCCACGTAGGATAGTGATGGTTAAAAATATTGGATACAAAAATTTTAAATAGGATAGGTGATCTTGTTTTCTGCACACAGCCACCCATGCTATTTGAGAACTGGTGTGATGTGGTCATATTTTCTTATTCCTTCCAGGGCAACTCGAGCTGCAAGTAAAAAACTTTGGTAACTCCCATACAGTTGTGCAATAATTAATGTGACTTAGTGATAGAGATTCGACAACAGTTATTCGAGTGGTAGTCACAAAATTGTCTTTTGTATGTGATGAGTACACTAGTGTTCTTGTTACCTTTTTGGCTTCTTTATCTATATGGGAATCAAACAACATGTAGTTATCAAAGTGAATACCTAGACTTTTGACAGTTTTGCTAGGTGTGATGATATTGCCGCAAAAAATGAGTGTTGCGTTTTCTAGAATGTGTACTATATGGTGCCTTAAACTAATAAGCATGCATTCTGTTTTAATCTCGTTACTTAACAGCCCAATTTCTTGAAAATAGGTTTTAATTTTTAACAGAGTATTTTCTGCTCTTAAGGTTAGCTCTGGGAGAGTATTAATATAGCCACTAAGGAGTAGCTGAGTGTCATCTGCATATTGTACAACAAAACAGTCGAAAATGAAACAAGATAGATCATTTACAAAAATGGAGAAGAGGATAGGACCAAGGACTGGTCCCTGGGGAACACCAAATGATATATTTTTTGGATTAGAGATAATGCTGTGAGATGGATAGACTGCATGCGATAAGATAAGTACTCCCTAAAACAGGTTGAGTCAATATTTAGGTTAGTACATTTATAAATAAGAATTTCATGGTTTACACTGTCAAAGGATTTTAATAACTCTAATAATACAAGCAGACAGATTTTTTTCTTATCTATATTATTGTAAATTTTATTAGTAGCTTTGAGCAGTGCAGTTTCCACAGAGAGTTTCGGGCTGAAACCATGATGGTTAATACCTAACAGTCTGTTTGTCTCTAGATATGACATTTCTTGGCACGCAAGAATTTTTTCTAATATTTTAGACAAAATGGGTAGGAGGGAAATGGGACGATAGCTTGTCACATCTTCTCTGTCCCCCTTTTTATGCAGAGGTATCACATGTGAATTTTTCCAAGAATCAGGAAGCCTTCTAGTAACAATGGAGATACTTATAATAGTTAAAATATAAATACAATCATAAGTAGCGCATCTTTAATGAATTGAAAGAGCATACCATTTGGACTATAAGAGCCAGAGATTCTAAGGCAATTTATGGTAAGAATTATCGTAGCACAATCGACAGGATTGATCTTGAAGGATTATTTGATGTCTACATTGGAAGAATTGTCATTTAAGTAATTGCTCATGTTCTCTGAGTTGGTGTTTTCTGGCATTTTCTCATGCGTATTTTTACCAACGTTAGCAAAATAATTAATAAAGTTTTCCGTCTTTTATTTGGAAGCAGCAAAGCTCCTCTAGGCCTCAATGACCAGTATTCTTTTATGTTATTATTACGGGAAAGGCTATCTCGATACTCTGCTACTGTGCTCCCCCCTTTTAAGATCTTGGATCATTCAGGATACACAACAAAGAGTAGGTGGGAATTGCTGAAGGCACCTAATTAAATCAATGAAGTTAAAAAAAAAAAAACACTTGGGACAATGCCCCATAACATCCAGTGTGGGGAGGCTACAGCGATGGTGGATCCTCTGCAGAATTTAGGCCTATTTCTAGTGGGGTCATTTGTCCTCCAACTAACATCTCAAACAACAGAATAAGCAACATGAGAACCACGCCGTGAGGCTCCTTGTTTATACACATGTTTTCAAAACACTAACTTGGCACAACGCCTAGGCGTGATATGCATCAAATAGATAAATGTATATATAAATAAATCATCACCAAATATTTTGGCTTCTCCAGTCAGGGGTTGCCACAGCGGATCAGTTGTCTCCTTATCATGCTGTTCCCTGCGTCCTAATCTATCACACCACAATCACTCGAATGTCCTCCCTCACCACAACCATAGACCTCTTTGGCCTACCTTTTCCCCTCTTGCCTGGCAGCTCCTTTCTCAACAGCCTTTTCCCAAGGTATTCCTCATCCCTCCTCAGTACATACCTAAACCATCTCAATCTTGTTTCACTTACCATGTCCCCCAATCGTCCGACCTGCGCTGTCCCTTTAATATGGGCTTTCTTTATCATGTCAGTTCCCGTCACACCCATAAAAAATACCCACAGAATATTCACCTCCACAACATCCACTCTTGCCAGTAGAAAATAATAAATAAAATAAATAAATAAATAGGCGAAACAAATGCACAGACCTCAAGTTAACTGCAAAGTAATGCCACTGATCTTATGAAACAAAAATTTTTTTTTCCTGTGATCAAACTTGGAGGACTGCAGTAAAGATTTCGTTCAAAAATCGTTCTCCCAAAGTTTTGAAGAATATACTGATGAAAAGGGAAACTGATAGTGATAGTTCTGAAAGACATACATTTCAGTGGCATACTAATGAACTATTTTCTTCCTTACCCTTCCACATCATTCCTATATAAACAAGGAGTAAATTTGATACTCTCTCTCTCTCTCTCTCTCTCTCTCTCTCTCTCTCTCTCTCTCTCTCTCTCTCTCTCTCTCTCTCTCTCTCTCTCTCTCTCTCTCTCTAGTGGTTGACTATCTGTCTCCTGCCTTGTGTCAACTTCCTAGACCAGCACTCGAGCCACTTGAAAAGTTCCAGAATCGAGTCATGAGATTTATCTTGGGATGTTCTCTCTCTACCCGTATTGTGAGTATGCAGTTGGAGCTCAACTTGCCCCCTCTTGTGGAGAGGATTTATGCCAATGTGTCCTATTTTACTATTAAATGTCTTCACTACCCCTTTCTTGCTCAGTACTTCTCTGCTGTCATGAGGACGTCCCTGGATCCAGACGCACCCAGGCTCCCACTTCGAGCAGGAGGTCATAACCTTATCAGGGTGGTGAGTGACATTCTCCGTGGCCTTGACATCGACCTGCCAGTGCAGGCGGCTGTCCCAGATTTACCACCCTGGCGTGTCCCCCTCCCCGCTGTCACATATACACCGACCTCGAAGGATGTTTATCCCCCCTTGCAGAGACAGTTAGCTCTGGCGACTATCGCTGATGTATCCATGTCTGTCCCTGCACCACACCACGTCTATGTTGATGGTTCTGTGCAAGCAGATGGGAGGGCGGCATGTGCTGTGTTTTCCCCTACCATGGAGCCGCCTGTGCTGGCTGATTCATGGATTGGCCGTAGACTACCCACCTCGTCGAGCTCCACCTACTGTTAACTGAATGCCATCTTGGATGCCGTGACTCTCCTTGTTCGACGACGAGTGAATGGGGTAATAATTTGTGACTCCCAATCGGCCCTACAAGCCCTATCCTCGCCAAGACCTATCTGTGGCCGTGCTGTGGGAGATATACTATGTCGCCTCGTGGCCGCTCGGGATGCTTCTCTTGTTGTGTCGTTTATATGGACTCCATCCCACATTGGGCTGACTGGCAACGACACAGCGGATCGTCTTGCCAAGGCGGCCTGTATGCTGGATGGGCATGCTGTGGACGCTGAGCCCTCCCTTCGATGCCTATGTAACATCATCTACTCAGCTGGGTTTGCCATGATGGTCCAGCACAGGGACACGGAGAGGGCCAACAGCACCATGATCACTTTCTTCACAGTCGCTACAAGTATCGCAGACGCGGGTTAATGGTGCGGAAAAACAATGTAGTTAGTGCTCGGCTCAGAATGGGGTATCGGCCTTTATGGCAGGTCTCCCAGACTCTAGATATGCCACAGTACACCTCCTGTAAATTATGCGACCGTCCTAATGCTAACACTCTTGACCACTATTGTCTTCAGTGCCCCACAGTGAGAGATGTTTTACCACGAGGTCAGAACTTAATACAGATCTGCTCATTTTTACTTAATGATGACAACCTTGATGTTATTCTTGCTCGTTATCCTCACTTTGGTGGCCATTAATTATATTGAATTATACATATATTTTGTATGTTGCTGTACAATTCTGTTTGTGCATTCTGTGTTTCTCTTAGCTTTACTTTTGCATGTAATGTACTCTGTGCTGCCATACTGTGAGTTGTGTGTTAGTATGCAGCAATGTTTTATCAATGTGTACACCTCCCTGTAAACTATGTTCAGTTCTTTGTTTTGTATCCATTTGAAGCATTATTTGTATAAACTCATGTAATGTCTGACGCCTTGGCGCAATAAATTAATAAAATAATAAAATAATAAATAATCTCTCTCTCTCTCTCTCTCTCTCTCTCTCTCTCTCTCTCTCTCTCTCTCTCTCTCTCTCTCTCTCTCTCTCTCTCTCTCTCCTCTCTCTCTCTCTCTCTCTCTTTCTCTCTCTCTCATTTTCTCTCTCTTTCCTTACGAGATCTACAGGACAGATATTATGCCCTTATGAAAATCCACATAAGACAAACAATTGCCGCAATTCTCTTTGTAAGGGGGTTGACCGAGTCAATGCACAGACATTGACCAAAAACCAAACATAACCCAATCACTCCTCCTAGCTTCATGGGGATAAGACTTGCCACAGTTTTCCCCCCACAAGCTAGTGAATACACAAACGCAAATACCGATATTTCAAATACTCACCCTACAAAGTTGTTGAGTTGATAGAGACGCCCCTATTTTCTCCTTCCATATTACTATATGGCTCTGAAGGAGAAAGCTGTAAAAATCATCTGGTCAGTTTGGGATCTCCTGGGTGAAGCAAAGTGGACAATCTTTCAAGTATCCCTACTCCTTCATTTGTTCATATTTTACTGTTAGAAAAACAGAGATGAAGGAATAAAATCATCCTAAGCCCGAATAAATTGCTGGTATAGTGAGTTATTTCGAAGGTGCTTTGACTGTGACACAAAGTGAGCAACAGCTTGATCACCCACTTCTTTAACTGTCTTCCCGTTACTACTACTACTACTGCTACCAGTACTACTACTACTACTACTAGTACTACTACTACTACTACTACTACTACTGCTGCTGCTACTTTAATAAAATGGAAGAATCCACCTCATCATCCCAGCTATAATAGCATATTCGTCGGTATGGTTAATAAATTCAAAAAATTTTTATGAGTGTGATGCCAGGAAAGGGGAATAAAATTGCCCTCATCGGGTCTGGGAATGAATAAACATAAAACATTGAAATATATAGATGGGAACTGCTGTGACTTGTCAGATGTAAAGGGATAATAAGAGACGTGTAGCGATAATGCAAGAATATTCTGTATACATGTAGGCATAGAAAGTAAGACTTAACAGCGAGTTGACCGTAAAACAAAGTGGACAACCTCTGGAATACACTCTCTGTCATTTTTTACTTATTAGTCTAGTCGGAAGAAGGGGTCCACGTGCACCTAGTGTATTTTTCGTTGGTACCTGTTTTATTCACTTCTTTGAAGTGTCTATTTTAGGATTTTGACAGGTAACAGGTTCAAATAATGTCCCACGGGGTTCGTTTTTACCCTTTATTACAAATAATTGGTACGTGGACGTGAACCCTAGAAACATTAGAAAGTTTCATACCTTTTGAACTAATCAGCTTACAGGGATGAATGAATACATTTTCCCATACAATTTTGACCCAAAAAATCCATTGAAATAGATATTTTTAAGTCTTAAGCACATCTTGACCCAGCATCGGAAGAAACTCTCCCCCAAAAATGGATATACTAAGAATTTTCAAAAATATTTTTGTCTATATACTTTGATGTAAAGTGAAAGTCCTTTAAAATCAACTTAAGACATACAAATAAATTCCAAATCCATGTTCTAACATTTTGTTAAGTCATTTTTGCCCTATACTACTAACGAGCACCATTATCATCATCAGAAAAGAGATTGTCAAAGTCTACCTCTTGGATTTCCATCTCTTTCTCATCATCACACCCATAATCTCCATCCTCCTCAACCACAGTCTCTGAGTTGTTGTTTCTATAAAGCTTTTCCTTTTCTGACCTCTCTCTGTGCCAGTATCTTGACGAGAGAAGGAGGGGGAATAGGTCCAACTGATCAGTTGGGCTCATAACACCCCCTCGTCCACAGTCTTCTCCCAGCCTATACTCTGATCATAGGGCTTAGGCCTCTCAAATATTGGCTGGTTTGCTCTCGTGTAGCAAGCAACTGTGTAGTTAGATCGCAGTGCATGAGAGATGAGGCAGACCTTGGGAGGAGGCAGGCGTTCAAGGTCTACTTTGGAGTGCAAGCTCAGGACTTCGTCAGTGCCCACCATTTTTTGCAGCATCTTGGCACGCATGGCATCAACTGACTTTATTTGAGAATACCCATACATGAGCCAAGTACTTGCCTCCATCTCCTGCTGCAGCTCATCAGGCACCAACCACGATATGCCAAGTTTGCTTAAATCATTTTGATACTTAGGGTTCTTCTGCAGTTTCTTCAGCGGATTCACCTTGCACTTGCCTTTGAATGTACTAGTGCAGTCTTCCCCAGAAAAAAACATAGTACCCTAGCAGGGTGCTGCAGTAATCTGGGCCCAGTAACACAGCCAGTTCGGATACCTTTTTCAGTTTATGATACATTCCAGTGCCATGATCGAGATATATGGAGAGGTTGATCTTCTTGGCATGGTAGAGGAGGATCATCAGAAAGTCCGTGTCAGGAGTCACCACACTGAACTTGTACCCCCACTTGACAGCCTGGTGAAGATATAAGATGACATGGCTATCCGTCTCCTATTGGTCTGAGTATAGTTCATGGATATCAGAGAAATAGACCTGGAACAAATGGAGAAGAGCATATATAAATTATTAGATTACTAACATAATGCATTAAATTAGTAATGACCATAGGTAATTATAGTGGCACCATTTCCATCTAACTTACTTTGTTATTCACTGAAGTGAGGTGATAGGTTTTCCCTCAATGCATAGCACTACTTTCTAGCACCTTTTGAGCCTTGTTTCAGCCTGATCAGTAGTCCAAACCTTGAGAAGTAAGTTGTAAATCTGATTCTTGTTCATCTCATTACCAAGGAAGCCCCTAAAGTCACGTGGCTAGCGAGAATGAGGACCATCGATTTTGTATTGATCTGAAAAGCCACGCTTGAGCCTCTCCTGGGTTTTGAAAGAGTCTGGCTTGTAGCAGTCTGTAGAAAAGACGAAGTGTTGCTTCGAACTCATTTGATCCTTGAGCTGAAGGCAGGTCTCTCCAAATGTTGTTGGCATGTTGTTCATCATGTGGAAGAGTGCATTTCCATCCTGAATGAAGAGTGCATCCTTGGGGTAGGTCACCTCCTTATCTTTATCTTGCAGCAGATAGTGAAGGATTGTGGTCTTGTTTGTCTTTGCAAAGAAACCGTTGGGGAAACCTAGTGCATGAGGAACAGGTGAGAGGGGGTAATGCATGATTTCCTCAAGGTCAGTAGGTGCATCAAGCAGCAGCTCGAAGATGAGGTTGCTTTGCTCCTTGTACATGAAGAGCTGCAAAAGAAAGAGATGAAGTACATTAGTGAAATGTTAATATTAGATCAGGGTTTTCAAGCAAATTACGATGTAGCTTATAGAAAGTGGTCGACCAACTTGTCTTGATCTATTTGTAGGTATGTTTTGACCAGCAATTGTGTTTCTATGCCTATAAGAGACCACATGTACTCAAAATTTTAACTAATATTTCAATTACACTCGTACCCTAAATGATCACTAACTTTTAGAGAATTCTGGTTAGAAGAAATTATTTATCTTAGAAACCCTTTCATAGTGAAGGGGGTAATCAGTAGTGTCAGGACTCATATTTCCCTGTGCAGATGTGAGCTTGACCGTCTTGTTGCTGTGATCCATTGTCTTTAGGGTAAGCTTCTTGAGGCAATCTCTGACCTCTTGAGCAGGTCATATACCACTGCATTTTCTGTAATAGGGTGGTTATTTGGGGTGTAATAATCAATTGTAGATTTCCTTGGAGGCACTTTCCCTGTGCCTGAAATGAAGCCACTAAATCCAGGCACCTGTTGCTTACCCTCACTGCTTAAAAGTCTGCATAGAAGATGTAGTACTCCAACAGTGTAGCATTGTATATCCTTTGGTTTTCAGCAGGTGGGGTAAACTTAGCATTCTGGGGAAATTTGGGAACAATTCTTCTTAATGCTAGTTCTGGCAATGTCTCTGGAGGAGCAATCTTGAGACTTCTCATTTTGGATGACCTTTCATAGAAAGGAAGGGTCCTGACATTGGTGCTTTGATGCTCCTCTCTCACCTCTTGAATTATTATCCCTCCAGCACTATTCACAATGTTTGAGCCATGGATATTGGTTGTGATTTTGTTATAGTTATCTCACTCATTACAGAACACAGCATTGTCCTCACCAGTGATGACTTGAGGGGTCAGGTAGGTGGACGTCTCGTCAAGAGCCTTGGTTATTGCTGTCTCAAACTCCAGACTAAAGTTGTAGGTTTCTTAGTGATCAAGTAGGGCAAGGATGGTTATGAGCTGCAAAGAGAGTGATTTATATTATAAAAAAAATGAATATACAATATTTTTAGTATCTAAACAATATCAGTTTTGCAATGACCATACTACACAGTACATTATTTTTAGCAGTCTCATATAGTTAAGTATAGTTCTAGAATATTAACAGACTTAGAAAATATCTACAATATCCACTCGTATGAAAATTGAATTTAGGAGTGAGAGTAATGCCGACACCTGTGCAAAGCCAATCAAGAAGAAAAAAAATAATGTTAGCTGATTACCCACCTGTTTGCTTCGATAGAGGTGTTGAAGAGTGGCACAGAGGAGGATGTGTTTTGGGAGTTTCCACTGGCCATTGTTTCCAGCTCGACATGCATCCTGTGTGACTAAGTAGACCAGCCTCTGAGTCTTTTCACACTTCTCTCCATCAACCTCTGAAATTCCTGTCAGCACCATGTTCATAAACTTTACAAGATCATCAGGGAGTAGCTCTTCCACCTTCAAAGCATTTAGCTCATGTGCAGTTGGGGGCCAAGACAGTTCTTTTGATTCTTTGAATGCTATCATAAAGAGGGAATGGAATGTGAGAGCTGCATCTTGGAGCTGGTTTCTTGTATCAAGTTTGTAGGTACATGATATTGCTTCAGCTAATGTAATACTTGAACTGTAGATGAGGTATAGCTCCACACAACCACGAAGTGGTACCTTGGAGAAGGCAATTGCTTGCAAAATGTCTTTGTCTCCTTGCAAATGGTTTATCAATTACTCATTGCGGTAGTCTGGATTGGGAAAACCACATTTATCAAGCTTTTCAATATACAAGTTACGGAGGAATGTCAGTTGGACAACCTCATTACATTCAATCACATGCCTAAGAACATGATTCTTCACTCTCTCACAGGATCTCTGATGTGCTGCTATCTTCTGGGCTTGAAGGTTGTCAGTGCTGTCTGTTTTCTCTGACCTCTCCTTCCCACGCACATGATTCTGGTACTCGGTGTTGAATGTGTTTCTGCATGATGGGTGGTACCTTGCTTCCATTGCATACAAGTCAATACCCTGTACTTTGCGGTAAAAAGCCTCCTTATTCATTTCTTGTGCCCTGGGCGCAATGATTTCCCAGGCTGGTTCTTTGTGCTTCTAACTCTGAACCTTCACAGGATCTTCAATATTTCCCCTGAACTTGATCTTAACCTTTTCACAAAAATGCACTGATTAGGAAACAGGCAGGAACACCGAGTCCCATTAGACCGGTCTGACTGAGATTTGTGCTGCCGTAGGGAATCCTTTTTCAGTAATGATAATAATTCATCGGAACCAAAAGCTTTCAATTTATTTAAGCGTTAATGGTATCTGGTCTCAAAATATTATTCATACGGTAGGGTGAAGTTACTGATTCACTGAAGCTCAAATCACGAATATCATGAATATATGAGAGCTTATCATCTGGAACCCCCTTGCAAGCTCTACGGTCTGTAAAATTACCATGATGAGAGAGAGATGGGTCATGCAAAATACATAATGTCGATGGTAACTTCTTTGTAGTGTTTTCGGCAGTGTCGCTACGTTTTCTTTTTCCCATGATTAGTCACAGTATGATTTAATTATGGACCTTAATAGTTTAACTGCTAGTCTAAACATCTTCGTACTTCACTTCAACATCCATTAGACCATATTTTTACCAGCAAACACACATCTGAAAGAAAAAAGTAATGTGATTAATGCCATATTGACTACGACATTTTCTCTTTTTTTCTCCTGATATCGAGTCAAAATGTGCTTAAAACTTAAAAATATTTATTTCAATGGATATTTTTGTCTAATTTGTATGGGCAAATGTGTTCATTAGTCCCTGCAAGTTTAGTTCAAAAGTTATGCAACCTTCTAAGCTTTATAGGGTTCGCATCTATGTACAAATTATTTGTAATAAAGGGTTAAAACGAACCCTGTGGGACAGTATTTGAACCTGTTACTTGTCAAAATCTTAAAATAGGCACTTCAAAGCATTGAATTAAAGATGTGCCAACAAAAATTCCACTAGGTGCAAGTGGACCTCTTCTTCCTCCCCAACTATATAAAATGTTGGCATTTTTCCTTAATTCTTAATTCTACATCAAAGAGCTACATTCACAAAGGGTAGATTCTTAATGATGTCTACTGTGGAACCTTGTCCAAAGGAGGAATAGCAGAACAGTACTTTACTAAGAAAAAGAGATTTGGTATTGCTACCACGTATTAAAGAATTTATTTGATCCACCATAACCTCGACATGTCTTGCAGAGGCAATATAATGTGGGGTCTCACCTGCCTGAGTGAATGGCGATTATAAGATCACATTCTAAATGCAGTATGCCATATACGAGATCAAATCTGATATACAGACATATAAACAATATGAAATCGCATCCTATATATGATATCACGTTTTGATTACGAGATCACATATAAAAACAAGATTAAAATAGAATTAATAAAATAAAAAAACAAGATATCTCGCAGTTACTGACTAATAGATTTTTGGATTTGTATATTTTTAACTGTGTAGTAGATGGAGGCATGAGGCGCGCTCGCGAGTGATAGATAGATAGATAGATAGATAGATAGAGATATATATATATATATATATATATATATATATATATATATATATATATATATATATATATATATATATATATATAGATATAGATAGATAGATAGATAGATAGATAGATAGATAGATAGATAGATAAAGAGAGAGAGAGAGAGAGAGAGAGAGAGAGTCATATGTTGGGTCGAATAAATCGGGTTGCATCCTATCTCAGTCTTTTCTTTTGCCTTGTCTCTCTCTGTCTTTGTCTGTCAAGATGTTGAATAGGGTGAAAAATGGTGGCGAACCAGTGAGGAATGAATGAAAAATTACCCAAGATAATGCAAGTGAAGAATCGTACATAAAACTAGCTGTATTCCTCTGTTTGAGAAATAGATAGATAGATAGATAGATAGATGGATAGATAGATAGATAGATAGATAGATAGATAGATAGATAGATAGATAGATAGATAGATAGATAGATAGATAGATAGATAGATAGATAGATAGAGAGAGAGAGAGAAAGAAAGAGAGAGAGAGAGAGAGAGAGAGAGAGAGAGAGAGAGAGAGAGAGAGAGAGAGAGAGAGAGAGAGAGAGAGAGAGAGAGAGAGAGAGAACGTGTTTTCACGATGGTTAGTATTGACATAATAACCAAAAGCAAACTACTCAACTCCTGGAGCCGTCGCTCTCTCATCACATGGAAGAACAGTAAAAGGAAATGGGAAACAAAGAGAGAGAGAGAGAGAGAGAGAGAGAGAGAGAGAGAGAGAGAGAGAGAGAGAGAGAGAGAGAGAGAGAGAGAGAGAGAGAGAGAGAGAGAGAGAGAGAGAGAGAGAGAGAGAGAGAGAGAGAGATTATTATTTTTTATTTTATTAATTTATTGCGCCAAGGCATCAGACATTACATGAATTCATACAAATAATGCTTCAAATGGATACACAACCAAGAATAGAATATAGTTTACAGGGAGGTGTACACATAGATAAAACATTGCTGCATACTAACACACAACTCACAGTATGGCAGCACAGAGTACATAATATACAAAAGTAAAGCTCAGAGAAACACAGAACACACAAACAGAATTATACAGCAACATACAGAAACTATATGTATAATTCAATATAATTAATGGCCACCAAAGTGAGGATAACGAGCAAGAATAACATCAAGGTTGTCATCATTAAGTAAAAACGAGCAGATCTGTATTAAGTTCTGACCTCGTGGTAAAACATCTCTCACTGTGGGGCACTGAAGACAATAGTGGTCAAGAGTGTTAGCATTAGGACGGTCGCATAATTTACAGGTGTAGAGAGAGAGAGAGAGAGAGAGAGAGAGAGAGAGAGAGAGAGAGAGAGAGAGAGAGAGAGAGAGAGAGAGAGAGAGAGAGAGAGAGAGAGGACTTTCCATAACAGTAGACAGGTAGACAGAGCAAAATCAAATCAAATCAAATCAAATCAAAACATTTATTTTCATTTTGTACAATGGTTTTTCAACATTAATAGTAACTTATAAGTAGACATGTAATTAAACTAATAAATAAGAGAGTTAGACATATAGTTAAATTAAATGTAGCTTTCATAGAAAATAATAATGCTGTAATAAAAATGTTAACAATAATGTTAATAATAAAGTAGTAAGTATGCCACTAGATACAGGATCGTTATTATCGGCATCATTTCCATATTTGTTTCCTTACAATGAGAATAATTAGTTCTTAATGAGCAGCAACTATTTGTCCAAAAGAAAACTATATAGTTTGCCTTTGAAAGCTGTGAAGGAGGATGCATTTTTAAGATGCTCTGGAATATTATTCCAGAGTGTTGGCCCTTTGATAGTGATCATCTTTGAACCTGCTTCTGTGTTTGTTCTGTGAATAAAGAGCTCACTGCTCTGTCTTGTGTTGGTTCCCCTTATATCCCTGACTGTTTTTAAATCAAATAGCCAGCTAGGATAATGATGGTCCAAAATTTTGAATACAAAAACATAAATAGCATAAGCGACCTTATTTTCTGCCCGCAGCCACCCAAGTTTATTGAGAGCTGGTGTGATGTGGTCATATTTTCTTATTCCTCCCAGGGCAACTCGAGCTGCAAAATTAATAAGCTTCTGTATTCTGTTTATCTGAGTCTTAGTGGTAGCTCCCCAAACAGTTGTGCAGTAATTAATGTGACTTAGGGCTAGAGATTCAACAACAGTTATTCGAGTGGTAGTCTCAAAATTGTCTTTTATACGAGATAAGTACATTAATGTTCCTGTAACCTTTTTGCATACTTTATCTATGTGGGAATCAAACAACATGTGGTTATCAAAGTGAATTCCTAGGTTTTTGAATGTTTTGCTAGGTGTGATAATATTGTCGCAAAAATTAATTGTCGTGTTTTCTGGAATTTGTGCTAGGTGGAACCCTGAGCCAATAAATATGCACTGTGTTTTACTTTCGTTAATTAACAGCCCAATTTCTTGGAAATAGGTTTTAATTTTTGACAGAGTGTTTTCTGCTCTTAAAGTTAGCTCTGGGAGGTTATCAATATCACCACTAAGGAGTAGTTGAGTGTCATCTGCATATTGTACGACTAGACAGTCAGAAATGAAAGAAGATAGATCATTTACGTAAATGGAGAAGAGGATAGGACCAAGTACTGATCCCTGTGGAACACCAAATTATACATTTTTTGGCACAGAGATAATGTTGTTAAGACGTATGGACTGTTTACGATTAGATAGATACTCGCTAAACCAGCTTGGATCAATATTTAAGTTAATACATTTACTTAAAAGAATTTCATGGTTTACACTGTCGAAGGCTTTTGTTAAGTCTAATAAAATTAGTAAAGATATTTTTTTCATATCTATATTATTATATATACTATTCGTAACTTTAAGCAGTGCAGTTTTCGTCGAGAGTTTTGGTCTGAAACCATGTTGGCTAATCGTTAGTAGTCTATTTGATTCTAAATATGACATAAGTTGGCATGCAACAATTTTTTCTAATATTTTAGAGAAAATGGGTAGCAGGGAAATGGGACGATAGTTTGTCACATCTTCTCTGTCCCCCTTTTTATGCAGAGGTATTACATGTGATATTTTCCAAGAGTCAGGAAACTTTTTAGTAACAATAGAAGTGTTCATAATAGTTAGAATATAGGATGCAATCATGGGTAGAGCATCTTTAATGAACTGAAATGGTATACCATCTGAACCATAAGAGCCAGAGTTTCTTAGGCTCTTTATGGTAAGAATTAGGGTAGCACAATCTATAGGAGTTATCTTGAAGTACTCTCTTGTGTTTTCATTGGAAGAATTGTCATTTAAGCTATTACTCATATTCACTGAGTTGATGTTTTCTTGAGTTTTTCCATATGTATTTTTGCCAACGTTATCAAAATAGTTATTAAAGTTATCTGCTTTGTCTTTCAACTCCGTAATATTTTCATAACTTTCTAAGGTACTCTTTTCATTTGGTATCATGCTTCTTATCACTTTCCATATTGCTGTTGTATCATGTCTAGAGTCATTAAATTGTTTTTTGTAAAAGTCTTTTTTACTTACACTGATGAGAGATCTGACACGTTTCTTTTCTGTTTTATAACGTTCTCGGAGAGTCATATCATATCTATTCATTTTTAGCTCTTTTTGTATTTGATTTCTGATTTGCATTGCCTCTTTGATGTCATTAGTTAGCCAGGGGGCTGAGGGGCGAGTTATTTTTCTTGTTACAATGGGTGCACAACTATCTAAGCATTCAAGGAAGACTTTTGTTAAAATCTCAACCTGCAAATCGATGTTATCTGTGTATTTAATTCTATTAAGTGCATTTGTGTTGTTGATTAATGTTTCACAAAATATGTCAGGGGAGTAATTTTTTAGACACCGGAATGTCTTGAGGAGAGGCTTCCTTTTGGGCTTGTTTATGTTTAGCATAGCAATGTTCAGCTCGTGGTCTGCAATTGGGCAGGGAACTACGTCCCAATAGGGTATACTTTCCACTTTATTTGTTATTATCAAATCTATAAGA
This sequence comes from Halocaridina rubra, assembly GCA_037179515.1. NCBI lineage: Eukaryota > Metazoa > Arthropoda > Malacostraca > Decapoda > Atyidae > Halocaridina > Halocaridina rubra. The sequence goes on along the minus strand of JAXCGZ010013952.1, from coordinate 16,494 downwards.
GTCCTAGAATTAGGGGTTATGCGGGTCGGTTTTGTCACTATTTGTGTTAACTTCACAGTGTTGATCACCCTTTTCATTTTGTTATCTGCTGAGAGCAAGTCATCATTAAAATCACCAAGTATGTATATGGGTTTATGACGCACACAGATATTTCTGAATGTTTCTAGCAGTTGATTGAATGAACTGGTAGGTGCTTTAGGGTGACGGTAAACACACCCTACAATGAAAGATGGAAGTTTCTGATACTGCACAGTGATCCATAAATCTTCGAGCTCCTCAGTTTTTTCTAAACCTGTGGTTATTTCTGATGCACTAAGATAATTTCTAACATAAATACAAACCCCACCCCCTCGGTCATGGTCATTGCAAAATATTTTAAACTCTGGGATATTCACATATTTATTTTCAGTTGTAGGAGGAAGCCAAGTTTCACTTACACAGAGGATGTCTATGTTGTAGTCTTTTGTTAGCATTATTATTTCCTCAAAATGAGCGAGCAGGGACTGAGCGTTCACATGTACTAATGCTACATTCTTACCATGTTTCATTGGGGTGGTATCCATAGTCATAGTTGTAGTTTCGACTGTGTGATTCTGCTGGGAATTCATCACTGTAGTGTGTTCTGGGGTTAGCCAATGGACCCTGGTGTCTGTACCTGCCGTTGGATGTGTAACGCTGGTTTGAGTACGTGCCGTGGTATGATCGGGCCTTCCCAAAGTTTGTATGCCTAGGTGAGTGTCTAGGGTTGTAAGAGCCATCACTCCAGGAGAAGTCTCTTGTGCGTGGACGGCGATAAGAGAGGTTTGTATCGTGTCTCTTTCTGTAGTCTCGCGTATAGGGGATTGTTTCATTAGCTCTTTGCTGTTTATTTTGGTATGACTGTAGTTTGGGATATTTTGTAGAATACCCAGGTTGTGTCCATTGTTTGCCCCCACGAAATGGCTGGACAATTGTGCCTGTAGGCCATTGCTTCAGTTTGTAAGGCACATATTCAAATCCTTTCGATATCGTTATTGCGAAGGAAACCCAGTTGGTTTGTGAGAAAGCTCCTTAATCAAGACTTCTTCAGAAGGATTGCCTTGATTTGTCAATGTATAAATAACTAGATTAAAAGGAAAATATAGACATCCGAAGAAAGGCGATAAGGGTGAATCAAGTGATTCATTCTTTTGTATGTGTGCATACACAAATACACGCAGATACTTACACACACACACTCAGTACACAAGTATTCAGTATCTCTTAAACTTTTCCTTGTGTTTTTTGAGTGACTAAGAATATAGTGCGTAAATCAATCATAATTTCCCTAAATAAGAAATCCTGCAGAGTATTGTGAGTAAAAAACTTATATTTGTTGTATGACGAGACTGTCAAAAATATTAAAGGAAAAAAATGAGAAAATTTTTGTGAGGGGAAAGAGAAGAAGCTGCCCTGTTCGGCCTTGAAGGAAACTTAGAATAGTTGCTAGAAGTGAAGCCATCACATCACATTACCTAATTTTTTGTGTAAATTGGGGAGAGCTATTAAGCCGTTCACCTGATCCTGTTGTTCCATATATTGTTAAAATCAGTATCCTTCCCATTTATATCAATTTGATAGCTAGTTTTGATACACAAAATAATTGAATAATTAAATAAATACCAAAAATACACCTGTCATCAGTACTGACTTAAGTTGCCAAGTAGTACAACTGGCTTATTATTTTTTTGTTTTTATTTGTATCGTGTCTCTTTCTGTAGTCTCGCATATAGGGGATTGTTTCATTCGCTCTTTGCTGTTTATTTTGGTATGACTGTAGTTTGGGATATTTTGTAGAATACCCAGGTTGTGTCCATTGTTTGCCCCCACGAAATGGCTGGACAATTTTGCCTGTAGGCCATTGCTTCAGTTTGTAAGGCACATATTCAAATCCTTTTGATATCGTTATTGCGAAGGAAACCCAGTTTGGTTTGCGAGAAAGCTCTTTAATCAAGACTTCTTCAGAAGGAATGCCTTGATTTGTCAATGTATAAATAACTAGATTAAAAGGAAAATATAGACATCCGAAGAAAGGCGATAAGGGTGAATCAAGTGATTCATTCTTTTGTATGTGTGCATACACAAATACACGCAGATACTTACACACACACACTCAGTACACAAGTATTCAGTATCTCTTAAACTTTTCCTTGTGTTTTTTTGAGTGACTAAGAATATAGTGCGTAAATCAATCATAATTTCCCTAAATAAGAAATCCTGCAGAGTATTGTGAGTAAAAAACTTATATTTGTTGTATGACGAGACTGTCAAAAATATTAAAGGAAAAAAAATGAGAAAATTTTTGTGAGGGGAAACAGAAGAAGCTGCCCTGTTCGGCTTTGAAGGAAACTTAGAAGAGTTGCTAGAAGTGAAGCCATCACATCACATTACCTAATTTTTTGTGTAAATTGGGGAGAGCTATTAAGCCGTTCACCTGATCCTGTTGTTCCATATATTGTTAAAATCAGTATCCTTCCCATTTATATTAATTTGATAGCTAGTTTTGATGCACAAAATAATTGAATAATTAAATAAATAACAAAAATACACCTGTCATCAGTACTGACTTAAGTTGCCAAGTAGTACAACTGGCTTATTTTCTTCATTTTTTTTTCTTTTCTTTTAGCTTTCTCTTTTACTATATTTTTATTTTGTATATATATTGAGTTAAATGTAAAGTCTGATACTGTGATAACATATCTTGGCTAGCAAGTGAGTTTATCAATTAAGAAGAATATATAGCAGAAACAGGTGGGTTCCTCCTCAGTCACAAATTTGAATTTTCCTTCGGGTTTGACTTTGTTTTTGTTGCATTTTATTTCTTTTTCTTTTTATCCTCAAATAACCATAGTCAATTTTTTAAGTTAAGATGTGTGTTACCAGAAAAGAGATAAATTGAGTCACTAAATAGCACTTATGTGGAGATATAAAAGTTCTGTGTGAAGCTTAAATAAAAGTTTTTCTCTTTTTTTCTTTTTCTCTTCTTCTTTCTATATTCTGTGAGAGGGACAACATAAAAATGAGGCCATCTCTGTCCCAAACCTCTCCCACCCATGGGTCGAGAGAAGGGGTAGCTATTAGGAGACTAAAACAGAAAATCAAGGATTTAGAGGCAATGGTTATAAGCTTTGATGATAAAATTCGGAATATGGATAGAGAAATGAAAGAGAATGAAACATTCAGAGAGGAAATAAGATTTTTGGAGGAAGCAAATAAAGCACAAGGGCAGGAGAGAAAGGAACTAGAAAAAAGAATAAAGAAGTTGGAAGGGGAAAAGAGTGAAGTAGAAACTAAATGACAACCTAAATGAATTAGATGTTAGTTCACTGCTCTCTTCTGAGAGAGACGAGATTGCAGCTTGGAATGTCCAGATTAAGGAGAACATTGAACAGTTTAAAAAAGAGTTCCAGTAGCTGAATATGGAAAATGATGCCATGAAATCTTTCTTTGCTGATGCACTAAAGGGGAATGTGGCAGTAAAAGAGGCTGTAAAGATGGTGGCAATGGACAATATGCAAACAGTTGACTATAAAGAGACAGTAATCGAAAAAATAAAAGACGTTGTGATGGAAAGGGCAAACCCACTCATCAAACAAGCACTTGATAAAGAGAAGACAGTGGTAATCTCAGCCATAAGCGAATCCCAGGAGCCAACATGGAAGGGGAGACTTGAAGAAAATAAAGCTAGGGTTGTAGACCTGATAAGAAAGCTTGGAGTAGTTTGTTGTCCTGAGGATATTGCAAACATACACCAACTAGACAAATATTTGAGGGAAGGAAAGCTGAGACCAACAAAAGTAACCTTTGAGAGAGGGGAAACATGTAGGGAAATATTGTTGAGAAAAAAAGTCTAAAAGAATTTCAAGAATTCAAAGAAGTGTTCATTAGACGATAAAGAACTCAGGAAGAGATGGGAAAGATAAAAAACTTGTTGCAAGAGGCAAGAAGGTTAAATGATAAAATAAATGAAGAAGAGAAGATAAATTTTAATTTCAGAGTTCCTCCAGACAAAGGGGAGATAAAGAAGATAATGACAGAAGATCAGGGGATGGGGCCTCATTCAGATTGTTATACACAAATGCTGATGGATTAGCTGGTAAGGTAGTAGAATTAAAAGATAGGATTCACAACAGTAAGGTAGATATAGTAGCAATTACAGAGACTAAGTTGAGTGAGGACATAAACAGTGTCACAGTTATTCCTAAGGGCTTAAGAATATTAAGGGTTGAAATATCTGAGAGGACTGGTGGAGGGATAGCACTGATCATAAGTGAAAGGATTCAAGTAGAAGAAATAAACTTGGCTATAGAAAGTGAGTTCAAGGAATTTCTTGTTGCTCGCATAAATAATGGGTCAGAGAGCATAATAATAACTGTTGTATATAACCCACAAAGGAACCAGAATAGGCTAGAAGTTTATGAGGAAAGTCATATAGGTAATATTGAAGTCATAAACTCAGTTGTTAACATGGCAAGGAAGAGAAAATGTAGGATTTTGATTATGGGAGATTTTAATCATAAAGAGATAGATTGGATAAATCTTGACCCACACAGTGGTGAGGACTCATTCGGGGCAAGATAACTACATTGCGTACAAGGGAATTTCCTACACCAACATGTAATGGAACAAATATGGGCCAGGGGTGGGGATGAGCCAACATTACTTGATCTAGTATTCACAGATAATGTGTAGGATATTGAAAAAAATGAGTATAAACCACCAATTGGAAAGAGTGACCACTGAGTGTTGTTAATGGAGTATATCACTGAAGATATTCTGTCTAAGAGTAGAGGCACTGAGGACATGAGGAGGAACTATCCGAAAGGAGATTACATCAAAATGAATGAGCTTTTTGCAGTTATTGACTGGAGAACCTTATTTTACAACAAATCTGTACAAGAAATGTATGACATAATTTGTGAGAAATATGTGAAGATAGTAGATTACTGCATACCTGTCACCAAAGTAGGTGTTATTCATGCCAGAGAGAAATGATTCGATATTGAGTGTAAAAGAGCTAAGGAGTGGAGAGACAAATACTGGAAAAGGTATAGGAGGAGAAAAAGCATAAATGCCTGGCAAAGCTACAATAGAGCAAGAAATGACTACCTAAGTAAAAGGAGAGAGGCAGAGAGAGACTATGAGAGGGACATCACCAGGAAGGCTAAAGAAAATCCCAAGCTTTTCCTCAGCTTTATCAGAGGAAAACTGAAGGTAAAAGAACAGGTTTTAAGGCTAAAGAGAGCGGATGGAAGCATCACTGACATGGATGAAGAGATCTGCAAAGAATTGAACAAGGAGTTTCAGTCAGTATTTACATTAGAAAATACTCCACCCCCTCAGATTGCAGAGATAGAAGCTCAAGGGCCGGTATTAGAGAACATCAACCTTAAAGCCACAGAGGTATGCAAAGCAGTGATGGAGTTAGATGTTTATAAAGCTACAGGTCCTGATGACATATCCCCTCATGTACTAAAAATATGCGCAAACTCAATATCAGTGGCACTAAGTATCATATTTAAAAAGTCACTGGAGTCAGGGGAGATTCCAAGATGCTGGGAACAAGCAAATGTGATACCTATCTTCAAAAAGGGAAGGAGGGATACGGCTCTGAACTATAGACCAGTTTCCTTGACCAGCATAGTTTGCAAAGTTATGGAGAAACTACCAAGGAAACATATCTCTCTTCACTTGGAATCCTTCAACTTTTTGTCAGTGAGGCAACATGGCTTCAGAGAATGTAGATCAACAGTAACAAGCTTATTAGAATTTTATGATGAGGTAAGCCGAATCTTACAGGAAAGAGAGGGCTTGGCAGATTGTATATTCCTAGACTTCCAGAAAGCGTTTGACACTGTTCCACATGGGAGACATTAGGAAGCTGCAAGCAATGGTTGGAATAGGTGGAAATGCCTTGTAATGGATATAAACTTACTTAGAATAAAGGGAACAGGGAGTGTGAGTAAGACATTCAGTGTCTGAATGGAGAAGAGTTAGTAGTGGAGTTCCATAGGGTTCAGAGTATGTAAATACATTCATGAATATGTTTGCAGATGATGCAAAGATTGTGAAGAAAGTAAAAAACGAGAACAATGGTAAAGAACTTCAGGAGGATCTACATAGTCTGCATGAGTGGTCAGAAAAGTGGCTAATGAAATTCAATACTTCAAAATATAAGGTAATGAGAATGGGTACAAGTGCAAGAAGGCCCAAGCTTGACTACTCGGTGGCTGGATTACAACTTCAAGAGACAGAAAATGACAGAGGTCTAAGAGTAAACATACTGGCGGATTTGTCTCCAGAAATACATATACATGGCATAGTAATGGCAGCATATGCATTCTTATCAAATGTAAGGTTAGCCTTCTGGCACATGGACAAGGAAATGTTCAGATTTATTTATGTAACCTATGTGAGGCCAAAACTCGACTATGCTGCCCTCTTTTGGAATCCACACTTGAAAAAGCACATAGCTAAGCTTGAAAAAGTTCAAAGACATGCCATAAAACTGGTGCCAGAAATACGCAATCTCAGTTATGATGAGAGGCTGAGGGAATTAGACTTGCCAACACTCGAAGCTAGAAGATTGACGGGGGATATGGTGACAGTCTTTAAATTCCTTCATGGTTATGATAGAGTGGATAGGGATCGATATTTTGATAAGGCAGGCTCTAGAACTAGAGGTCATAGTTTGAAACTTCGTAACAAAACTTCTCTGCAGGATGTAAGGAAATACTTTTTCAGTTTAAGTGTAGTTGATAATTGGAATTGGCTAAGAGAGGAGGTAGCTAATGCTATCTTAATCCATAGTTTTAAGGACAGGTATGATAAGTATCATTAAGTATAAAATGGAACCGATCAGGAGACGGGAAGATACGAGCCCTGGTAGGTTATTTACACATACATGGAACAAAAGTGAACCTAAAACTGAACCCTGTAGAAATCCACTACTAACTCTTCTCCATTCAGACACTGAGTGTCTTACTTTAACCCTCTGTTCCCTTTCCTTCTAAGTAAGTTTATATCCAGTCCAAGACATTTCCACCTATTCTAGCCTTTGCTTGCAGCTTCCTAATAAGTCTCCCATGTGGAACAGTGTCAAACGCTTTCTGAAAGTCTAGGAATATGCAATCTACCCTGAACTCTCTTTCCTGAAAGATTCGGCTTACCTCATCATAAAATTCTAGTAAGTTTGTTACTGTTGATCTACCTTCTTTGAAGCCATGTTGCCTCACTGACAAAAAGTTGAAGGATTCCAAGTGAAGAGAGATATATTTCCTTAATAGTTTCTCCATAACTTTGCAAACTATGGTGTTCAAGGAAACTGGTCCATAGTTCAGAGCCGTATCCCTCCTTCCCTTTTTGAAGATAGGTATCACATTTGCTTGTTTCCAGCATCTTGGAATCTCCCCCGACTCCAGTGACTTTTTAAATATGATACTTAGTGCCACTGATATTGTGTTGTGCATTATTTTAGTACATATGGGGAAATGTCATCAGGACATGTAGCTTTATGAACATCTAACTCCATCAGCACTTTGCATACCTCTGTGGCTGTAAGGTTGATGTTCTCTAATACCGGCCCTTGAGCTTCTATCTCTGCAATCTGAGGGGGTGGGGTATTTTCTACTGCAATACTGACTGAAACTCCTTGTTCAATTCTTTGCAGATCTCTTCATCCGTCTCAGTGATGCCTCCAACCACTCTCATTAGCCTTAAAACCTGTTCTTTTACCTTCAGTTTTCCTCTGATAAAGCTGAGGAAAAGCTTGGGATTTTCTTTAGCCTTCCTGGTGATGTCCCTCTCATAGTCTCTCTCTGCCTCTCTTCTTTTACTTAGGTAGTCATTTCTTGCTCTTTTGTAGCTTTGCCAGACATTTATGTTTTTTCTCCTCCTATGCCCTTTCCAGCATTTGTCTCTCCACTCCTTAACTCTTTTACACTCATTATCAAACCATTTCTCTCTGGCATGAATTACACCTATTTTGGTGACAGGTATGCAGCAATCTACTCTCTTCCCATTTTTCCCATATTTCTCACAAAGGATGTTATACATTTCTTGTACAGATTTGTTGTACAATAAGGTTCTCCAGTCAGAAACTGCAAAAAGCTCATTCATTTTGATGTAATCTCCTTTCGGATAGTTCCTCCTCATGTCCTCAGTGCCTCTACTCTCAGGCATAATATCTTAAATTATGTACTCCATCAACAACACAGTGGTCACTCTTTCCAATTGGTTGTTCATACTCAATTTTTTCAATATCCCACACATTATCTGTAAATACTAGATCAAGTAGTGATGGCTCATCCCCACCCCTGGCCCTCATTGGTACCATTACATTTTGGTGTAGGAAATTCCATTGTACGCAATGTAGGAATCCTGCCCCCATTGAGTCCTCACCACTGTGTGGGTCAAGATTTATCCAATCTATCTCTTTATGATTAAAATCTCCTATAATGAAAATCCTATATTTTCTCTCCTGTGCCATAATAACAACTGAGTTTATGACTTCAATAGTACCTATATGACTTTCCTCATAAACTTCTAGTATATTTTGGTTCCTTGGTGGATTATATACAACAGTTATTATTATGATCTCTGACCCTGTATTTATGCGAGCAACAAGAAATTCCTTGAACTCACTTTCTATCGCCAAGTTTATTTCTTCTACTTGAATCCTTTCACTTATGAGCAGTGCTATCCCTCCACCAGTCCTATCAGATATTTCAACCCTTAATATTCTGAAGCCTTTAGGAAAAACTGTGACACTGTTTATGTCCTCACTCAACTTAGTCTCTGTAATTGCTACTATATCTGACTTATTGTGAATTCTATCTTTTAATTCTACTACCTTACCAGCTAATCCATCAGCATTTGTGTATAACAATCATAATGAGGCCACATCCTCTGATCTTCTGTGACTTTCCTCATAAACTGCAAGCCTATTCTGGTTCCTTGGTGGGTTATCTCCCCTTTGTCTGGAAGAACTCTGAAATGAAAATTTTTCTTCTCTTCTTCATTTCTTTCCTCATTTAACCTTATTGCCTCTTGCAACAAGTTTTTTATCTTTTCCATCTCTTCCTGTGTTCTGTATCATCTAATGAACACTTCTTTGAATTCTTGAAGGTCTTTTAGACTTTTTTTCTCAACAGTATTTCCCTACTTGAGTCCCCTCTCTCAAAGGTTACTTTTGTTGGTCTTGGCTTTCCTTCCCTCGAATATTTGCCTAGTTGGTGAATGTTTACAATATCCTCAGCACCACATACTACTCCAAGCTTTCTTATCATGTCTACAACCCAAACTTTGTTTTCTTCAAGTTTCCCCTGCCATGTTGGCTCCTGGGACTCACTTATGGCTGAGATTACCACTGTCTTCTCTTTATCAAGTGCCTGTTTAATAAGTGGATTTGCCCTTTCCATCACATCGCCTTCCAATTTTTCGATTACTGTCTCTTTATAGTCAACTGTTTATATGTTTTCCAGTGCCACCACCTTTACAGCCTCTTTTGCTGCGACAATCCCCTTTGTGCATCAGCAAAGGAAGTTTTCATGGCATCATGTTCCATATTCAGCTCCTGGAACTCTTTTCTAAACTGTTAAATGTTTTCATTAATCTGGACATTCCAAACTGCAATGGTGTGTGTTTAATTACCTAATTGTAATTACCTAATTGTGTTTACGGGAAAGAGCCCAAAGCTCGTATCTTCCCGTCTCCTGATCGGTTTCATTTTATACTTAGTGATACTTATCATACCTGTCCTTAAAACTATGGATTCAGATAGCATTAACTACCTCCTCGCTTAGCCAATTCCAATTATCAACTACTCTTACACTGAAAAAGTATTTCCTTACATCCTGCAAAGAAGTTTTCTTACGAAGCTTCAAACTATGACCTCTAGTTCTAGTGCCAGCCATATCAAAAAATCGATCCCTATCCACTCTATCATAACCATGAAGGAATTTAAAGACTGTCACCATGTCCCCCCTCAATCTTCTAGCTTCGAGTGATGGTAAATCTAATTCCCTCAGCCTCTCATCATAACTGAGATTGCGTATTTCTGGCATCAGTTTCGTAACATGTGTTTGAACTTTTTCATGCTTAGCTATGTGCTTTTTCAAGTGCAGATTCCAAAAGGGGCCTGCATATTAGAGTTTTGGCCTCACATTGGTTACATAAATATTTCTGAATATTTCCTTGTCCATGTGCCTGAAGGCTACCCTTACATTTGATAAAAATGCATATGCTGCCCTTACGTGTGTGTGTGTATGTGTGTGTGTGAATGTGTGTGTGTGTGAGTATGTGTGTGTATGTGTGTGTATGTGTGTGTGTGAGTGTGTGTGTATGTGTATGTGTGTGTGTGTGTGTGTGTGTGTGTGATTACCTAATTGTGATTACCTAATTGTGTTTACGGGAAAGAGCCCAAAGCTCGTATCTTCCCGTCTCCTGATCGGTTCCATTTTAGACTTAGTGATACTTATCGTACCTGTCCTTAAAACTTTGGATTGAGATAGCATTAACTACCTCCTCGCTTAGCGAATTCCAATTATCAACTACTCTTACACTGAAAAAGTATTTCCTTACATCCTGCAAAGAAGTTTTCTTACGAAGCTTCAAACTATGACCTCTAGTTCTAGAGCCAGCCATATCGAAATATCGATCCCTATCCACTCTATCATAACCATGAAGGAATTTAAAAACTGTCACCATATCCCCCCTTACTCTTCTAGCTTCGAGTGATGGCAAGTCTAATTCCCTCAGCCTCTCATCATAACCGAGATTGCGTATTTCTGGCACCAGTTTCGTGGCATGCCTTTGAACTTTTTCAAGCTTATCTATGTGCTTTTTCAAGTGCGGATTCCAAAAGGGGACTGCATATTCGAGTTTTGGCCTCACATAGGTTACATAAATATTTCTGAACATTTCCTTGTCCATGTGCCTGAAGGCTACCCTTACATTTGATAAGAATGCATATGCTGCCCTTGCTATGCCATTTATATGTATTTCTGGAGACAAATCTGACAGTATGTTTACTCCTAGATGTCTCTCAATTTCTGTCTCTTGAAGTTGTACTCCAGCCACCGAGTAGTCAAGCTTGGGCCTTCTTGCACTTGTACCCATTCTCATTACCTTACATTTTGAGGTATTGAATTTCATTAGCCACTTTTCTGACCACTCATGCAGATTATTTAGATCCTCCTGAAGTTCTCTACCATTGTTCTCGTTTTTTACTTTCTTCACAATCTTTGCATCATCTGCAAACATATTCATGAATGAATTTACAGACTCTGGTAGGTCATTTACATATACAAGGAACAAAAGTGGCCCTAAAACTGAAACCTGTGGAACTCCACTACTAACTCTTCTCCATTCAGACACTGAGTGTCTTACTCTAACCCTCTGTTCCCTTCCTTCTAAGTAAGTTTTTATCCATTCCAAGACATTTCCACCTATTCTAGTCATTGATTGCAGCTTCCTAATAAGTCTCCCATGTGGAACAGTGTCAAACGCTTTCTGGAAGTCTAGGAATATGCAATCTGCCCAGCCCTCTCTTTCCTGTAAGATTTGGCTTACCTCATCATAAAATTCTAATAAGTTTGTTACTGTTGATCTACCTTCTCTGAAGCCATGTTGCCTCACTGACAAAAAGTTGAAGGATTCCAGGTGAAGAGAGATATGTTTCCTTAGTAGTTTCTCCATAAATTTGCAAACTATGCTGGTCAAGGAAACTAGGTATCACATTTGCTTGTTTCCAGCATCTTGGAATCTCCCCCGACTCCAGTGACTCCTTAAATATGATACTTAGTGCCACTGATATTGTGTTTGCGCATTTTTTAAGCACATGAGGGGATATGTCATCAGGACCTGTAGCTTTATGAACATCTAAATCCATCAGCGCTTTGCATACCTCTGTGGCTGTAAGGTTGATGTTCTCTAATACCGGCCCTTGAGCTTTTATCACTGCAATCTGAGGGGGTGGGGTATTTTCTACTGTAAATACTGACTGAAACTCCTTGTTCAATTCTTTGCAGATCTCTTCGTCCTTCTCAGTGATGCTTCCATCCGCTCTCTTTAGCCTTAAAACCTGTTCTTTTACCTTCAGTTTTCCTCTGATAAAGCTGTGGAAAAGCTTGGGATTTTCTTTAGCCTTCCTGGTGATGTCCCTCTCATAATATCTCTCTGCCTCTCTCCTTTTACTTAGGTAGTCATTTCTTGCTCTTTTGTAGGTTTGCCAGGCATTTATGTTTTTTCTCCTCCTATGCCTTTTCCAGCATATGTCTCTCCACTCCTTAGCTCTTTTACACCCATTATCGAACCATTTCTCTCTGGCATGAATTACACCTACTTTGGTGACAGGCATGCAGCAATGTACTATCTTCCCATATTTCTCACAAAAGATGTCATTCATTTCTTGTACAGATTTGTTGTAAAATAAGGTTCTCCAGTCAATAACTGCAAAAAGCTCATTCATTTTGATGTAATCTCCTTTCCGATAGTTCCTCCTCATGTCCTCAGTGCCTCTACTCTCAGGAAGAATATCTTCAATGATATACTCCATCAACAACACACAGTGGTCACTCTTTCCAATTGGTGGTTCATACTCAATATTTTCAATATCCAACACATTATCTGCGAACACTAGATCAAGTAGTGATGGCTCATCCCCACCCCTGGCTCTTGTTGCTTCCATTACATGTTGGTGTAGGAAATTCCCTTGTACGCAATCTAGGAATCTTGCCCCAAATGAGTCCTCACCACTGTGTGGGTCAAGATTTATCCAATCTATGTTTTTATGATTAAAGTCTCCCATAATCAAAATCCTACATTTTTTCTCCCGTGCCATGTTAACAACTGAGTTTATGACTTCAATAGTACCTATATGACTTTCCTCATAAATTTCAAGCCTATTTTGGTTCCTTGGTGGGTTGTATACAACAGTTATTATAATGCTCTCTGACCCAGTATTTATGAGAGCAACAAGAACTTCCCTGAACTCACTTTCAATAGCCAAGTTTATTTCTTCAACTTGAATCCTCTCACTTATGAGCAGTGCTATCCCTCCACCAGTCCTCTCACATCTTTCAACCCTTAGTATTCTGAAGCCCTTAGGAAAAACTGTGACACTGTTTATGTCCTCACTCAACTTAGTCTCTGTAATTGCTACTATATCTGCCTTACTGTTGTGAATCCTCTCTTTTAATTCTACTGCCTTACCAGCTAATCCATCAGCATTTGTGTATAGCAATCTTAATGAGGCCCCATCCCCTGATCTTCTGTCATTATCTTCTTTATCTCCCCTTTGTCTGGAAGTATTCTGTAACAAAAATTTTTCTTCTCTTCTTCATTTCTTTCATTTAACCTTCTTGCCTCTTGCAACAAGTTTTTGATCTTTCCCATCTCTTCCTGTGTTCTGTATCGTCTAATGAACACTTCTTTGCATTCTGTGTGTGTGTGTGTGTGTGTGTGTGATTACCTAATTGTGATTACCTAATTGTGTTTACGGGAAAGAGCCCAAAGCTCGTATCTTCCCGTCTCCTGATCGGTTCCATTTTTAGACTTAGTGATATTTATCATACCTGTCCTTAAAACTATGGATTGAGATAGCATTAACTACCTCCTCGCTTAGCGAATTCCAATTATCAACTACTCTTACACTGAAAAAGTATTTCCTTACATCCTGCAAACAAGTTTTCTTCCGAAGCTTCAAACTATGACCTCTAGTTCTAGAGCCAGCCATATCGAAATATCGATCCCTATCCACTCTATCATAACCATGAAGGAATTTAAAGACTGTCACCATATCCCCCCTTACTCTTCTAGCTTCGAGTGATGGCAAGTCTAATTCCCTCAGCCTCTCATCATAACCGAGATTGCGTATTTCTGGCACCAGTTTCGTGGCATGTCTTTGAACTTTTTCAAGCTTAGCTATGTGCTTTTTCAAGTGCGGATTCCGAAAGGGGGCTGCATATTCGAGTTTTGGCCTCACATAGGTTACATAAATATTTCTGAACATTTCCTTGTCCATGTGCCTGAAGGCTACCCTTACATTTGATAAGAATGCATATGCTGCCCTTACTACGCCATTTATATGTATTTCTGGAGACAAATCTGCCAGTATGTTTACTCCTAGATCTCTCTCATTTTCTGTCTCTTGAAGTTGTACTCCAGCCACCGAGTAGTCAAGCTTGGGCCTTCTTGCACTTGTACCCATTCTCATTACCTTACATTTTGAGGTATTGAATTTCATTAGCCACTTTTCTGACCACTCATGCAGATTATTTAGATCCTCCTGAAGTTCTCTACCATTGTTCTCGTTTTTTACTTTCTTCACAATCTTTGCATCATCTGCAAACATATTCATGAATGAATTTACAGACTCTGGTAGGTCATTTACATATACAAGGAACAAAAGTGGCCCTAAAACTGAACCCTGTGGAACTCCACTACTAACTCTTCTCCATTCAGACACTGAGTGTCTTACTCTAACCCTCTGTTCCCTTCCTTCTAAGTAAGTTTTTATCCATTCCAAGACATTTCCACCTATTCTAGCCATTGATTGCAGCTTCCTAATAAGTCTCCCATGTGGAACAGTGACAAACGCTTTCTGGAAGTCTAGGAATATGCAATCTGCCCAGCCCTCTCTTTCCTGTAAGATTTGGCTTACCTCATCATAAAATTCTAATAAGTTTGTTACTGTTGATCTTCCTTCTCTGAAGCCATGTTGCCTCACTGACAAAAAGTTGAAGGATTCCAAGTGAAGAGAGATATGTTTCCTTAGTAGTTTCTCCATAAGTTTGCAAACTATGCTGGTCAAGGAAACTGGTCTATAGTTCAGAGCCGTATCCCTCCTTCCCTTTTCGAAGATAGGTATCACATTTGCTTGTTTCCAGCATCTTGGAATCTCCCCCGACTCCAGTTACTCCTTAAATATGATACATAGTGCCACTGATATTGTGTTTGCGCATTTTTTAAGCACATGAGGGGATATGTCATCAGGACCTGTAGCTTTATGAACATCTAAATCCATCAGCGCTTTGCATACCTCTGTGGCTGTAAGGTTGATGTTCTCTAATACCGGCCCTTGAGCTTCTATCACTGCAATCTGAGGGGGTGGGGTATTTTCTACTGTAAATACTGACTGAAACTCCTTGTTCAATTCTTTGCAGATCTCTTCGTCCGTCTCAGTGATGCTTCCATCCGCTCTCTTTAGCCTTAAAACCTGTTCTTTTACCTTCAGTTTTCCTCTGATAAAGCTGTGGAAAAGATTGGGATTTTCTTTAGCCTTCCTGGTGATGTCCCTCTCATAATCTTTCTCTGCCTCTCTCCTTTTACTTAGGTAGTCATTTCTTGCTCTTTTGTAGGTTTGCCAGGCATTTATGTTTTTTCTCCTCCTATGCCTTTTCCAGCATTTGTCTCTCCACTCCTTAGCTCTTTTACACCCATTATCGAACCATTTCTCTCTGGCATGAATTACACCTACTTTGGTGACAGGTATGCAGCAATCTACTATCTTCCCATATTTCTCACAAAAGATGTCATACATTTCTTGTACAGATTTGTTGTAAAATAAGGTTCTCCAGTCAATAACTGCAAAAAGCTCATTCATTTTGATGAAATCTCCTTTCGGATAGTTCCTCCTCATGTCCTCAGTGCCTCTACTCTCAGGAAGAATGTCTTCAATGATATACTCCATCAACAACACACAGTGGTCACTCTTTCCAATTGGTGGTTCATACTCAATATTTTCAATATCCAACACATTATCTGTGAACACCAGATCAAGTAGTGATGGCTCATCCCCACCCTTGGCTCTTGTTGCTTCCATTACATGTTGGTGTAGGAAATTCCCTTGTACGCAATCTAGGAATCTTGCCCCAAATGAGTCCTCACCACTGTGTGGGTCAAGATTTATCCAATCTATCTCTTTATGATTAAAGTCTCCCATAATCAAAATCCTACATTTTTTCTCCCGCGCCATGTTAACAACTGAGTTTATGACTTCAATCGTACCTATATGACTTTCCTCATAAATTTCAAGCCTATTTTGGTTCCTTGGTGGGTTGTATACAACAGTTATTATAATGCTCTCTGACCCAGTATTTATGCGAGCAACAAGAAATTCCCTGAACTCACTTTCTATAGCCAAGTTTATTTCTTCAACTTGAATCCTCTCACTTATGAGCAGTGCTATCCCTCCACCAGTCCTCTCAGATCTTTCGACCCTTAGTATTCTGAAGCCCTTAGGAAAAACTGTGACACTGTTTATGTCCTCACTCAACTTAGTCTCTGTAATTGCTACTATATCTGCCTTACTGTTGTGAATCCTATCTTTTAATTCTACTGCCTTACCAGCTAATCCATCAGCATTTGTGTATAACAATCTTAATGAGGCCCCATCCCCTGATCTTCTGTCATTATCTTCTTTATCTCCCCTTTGTCTGGAAGTAATCTGTAACGAAAATTTTTCTTCTCTTCTTC
>JAXCGZ010013951.1:15000-43601 GCA_037179515.1 Halocaridina rubra | reverse complement strand
AGGAAATCCAACTTTTAGTTGTAATGAAAGCAACAGCAACAACCTTAATAATAATAATAATAACAACAATAATAATAAGCATTTTCACACAAAATAGCCCCCTTCATGATGGTGGACACATACAGGTTGGAGCTGGGGAATTATGGCAGGGTGCCCTTCCTAGCGCTTCACGGTGGTCTTGATCGCAAGTCTGCCAACTCCGGAGTCGAGCACTTTGACCACTCGTCTTCCGTGGTCGCCAATATCAGCAATAACAATAATACTAATAATTATAATAACAAGTAACACAATACTACTACTATTACTAATAATAATAATGGTTATAATAACAAAATAATATTTATGATAATTATTATAATAATAGTTACAATAACAGAATAAATAATAATAATGATAATATCAACAATTATAATCCCAGGACTCGTGTTCTATGTACCTCTCGGTAATGCCAAATTAAATGGTGGATGGGGGGGGAGTAGGTTGGCACCCCTGATAGGCAGTATCCTTACGACACACACTCCCACTCCGTACTAAAATTCTGGCGAACTTAGAGCCGTGCAACTCTTAAGAGTTGGGCGGAGTTTATGAAGACCTTTCAACACAGTTGAATCAAAGTCACTGATTGGCTGGTGAGTGAATTGTGTTCAGTGATTGGGCAGCGTAATTTCCACGAATTTGGCTTTCTCTGGTTGGCTAATGGGTATAGACGTCATTCCTTTTATGTTTGAACTTTCCGTGTGTTTGATTTTATTTATTTATTTATTTTTTGAGATAAGGTTATCAGGTTTGATTCCTGATCATGACTGACCTTGGTTTGCATAAGCGATCAAAACATGAGGGACAGGAAAAGACGAAATATGTTTAAAAGTGCGATTATTTTGATTATGATTGGAAAATGGGAGCGTCAAAATCCCTTAGCTTTTACGAGTACATTTATTTACTCATCATCAGAGGTAACTGATTTACAATACAGTGAGAAGTAGTATATATAGGGGCTTTTGAATAAAAAAGAACAAAAACAACTCAGTAAATGTACAAACAATTAAGGCGAGCTATGTAAATAATTTGTCGGTGCTAAAAATGGAAATTTATTTATAATAATTAAAACTATTAAGAAAACATTAACGAGAGCCGCGGACTTTTCGTGAAATAAAGTTCGTGTATATGTATGACTCTCAATGGAAGGAAAACGACTCACTGGAATACCTTAAAACCCTTAGATTATATTTATATGTCCTCTTTTAGAGGTGATATTACCTCTGATGATGAGTAGAGATATATGTACTCGTAAGCTCCTAGGTATTCCAGTGTTTCTTCATTTCCCTCTTTAGCGAAAATAGTCAAAGTAAAGTTCACATGCTTTACGTGAAATGGTTTTATATAAAATTGATCAGTGTGTAGATGGATGGAGTGACAATGGAAGTAAGTGAAAGTGTTAGTCAGGGGCTTGGAATGGAAAGTTATGGCTAATGAATCAATTGCTATTTGCAGGTGACAGCACATGTGACTGATTCTAGAGTAGTTGGTTAATGAGTTTGTATTTATGTTGAGAGGAAGAAGTTACCACTGAATGTTGGTAAAAGTAAAGAAATATGAGAGGACTGTTGGTGATGGCAGGTTGACTGTGAAGGTAAATGGGGAGGTGCTTGAGAAAGATAAGTCTTAAGTAGCTGGGCTTGCATGTAGAAGTGAATGGACGAATGGATACGAAGGTGAGCCACAGAGTGACTGAAGCAAATAAATACTATGGTAGAATGAAAAATGTGGAAGGAAATTGGTATTTACTAATGAATGCAATTAGAAGCTCATATGAAGAAGTTATTGTACCTATTACATTAAACAGAGCAGAAAATTGGAATGCAGGAGAGGATGAATATAACAAATTGCATGTAAAAGAGTTGAGGTGTTTCAAAAATAGAGAGAGTGAAAAATGTGGAGATGATTCAGAGAACAGGTTTTGAAAGACTGATGTCGGGAAAGTTAGAGGTTTGGACGTATGGAAGAATGAATAAGGATTACTAGCTGTGAGAATGCGGAGAGAATAGAGTTCGAAAGAAAGGCCCAGAATAAAATGTGCAAGAAATAAAGGTGAGTGGAGAGAGGTTGTGAATAGTTGACACTTGCTAAAAGAATTTCACGCACCTGCTCAGTGCTGTAAATTGGGACGGATGGGGGTGAAGGGTTGCCATATGGCAAAGTGATAGAGGTAAATTAGCTATCGCTTTGGGACTTACGGCAAAGGACCCTCTTACCCTTTGGGCGACCTAATCAGAATTAAAAAAAAAAAAAAAAAAAAAAACTATCCCCAAAGAACTAAAAGGGTGTTGAAGTAAATTAACTCTTGGCGATTGTGCTTTGACTCGGCCAACCCCCTTACAAGGGGGTTGCGGCCATTGAATGTACATGTTCGTGTTTATATGTGATTCGTAAAGGTATGGAATGTTCGTCTTGGTTCTCCATCAGTGCTTTATAAAAAAAAGGGAAATTAATACAATAGCCATAGTTTTATAAACACTATCGTTATCATCATTATAATAATAATAATATTGAATTATTATCATTATCATTACTATGTAGATTCGTTGAGTGTGTGCAAATGAACACAGACTTAAAATTTAATATTATTTCAATTTTAATGGTCATATTCCACTGGAATGGAGCGGTATTTAAAATACAAAAGGATTAATCAATAGATTTTTAAAAGTAAATTAATAAAAGTGACCTTTGTAAACAACACAGAAAATGTTCATACCTGGAAATGCCAATACGAATCTCATAAAATGGATGAGTAATATACTAAAGCAGCCCTCAAAAAAAATATCAACGAAATTTTGACTTGATGTTTTTATTAGTACGGGGAGTTACGAGGGTTCTTTCCCGTAAGCACAATTAGGTTAATACACATTACATAAATACACACACACACACACGTGTAAGTTTATGTATGTACAATTTTCAGTGTTGAAGAGAGTCGCAGGAGGCCATATAAAGGCAGTGTGATTACTTGACTTATTGGTGTCTGAAGTTTTCTTTGTCTTTAAATAGTTATAAATTTATTTGCGTAATTTCTACCAAAGTATTAGTTTTCCAGGTGAGGATGGTGTAATGCTTAAGACTTACATGTCAAAGAATTACTATGTGTAGAATTATAAATGAGTTATTGAAGGGTGCAGAAAACGAATCTTAACCAGAATTTGTATATGTATTGAAAGCTTGATATGTATAGGTGTGTGAGCAGACGCTGAAATGCCGAAGACATCATGGCGTAGAGAGATGTCTTTGCAATGAATATTATTTGTTATTAGATATCCTCAATTTACTGATAAAAGATTGATGTTAAACCTCCATATTTGGTTAATCTCCCGTCTTTAATTTTAGTAGTTCAAAATTCGTGTTTTATCCTCCTTTGTTGGTAATATGATGTGTTATATGTAGGAATTTTATCGATTTCTGATCAATATTAATAAATTTTATGTTGTTAAGAACAATTTAAGTCCTTCTTTGCACGGAATATCACGTGTGACATTCGGATTTTTTTTTTTTTAATTAGAGATTGAAACTAATGAAGATTCACAGTTGAGGTACTGTACCGTGAATGGCAAAAATCCGCACTTCATATTTGATTATGACTCCTCTAGGCTGTTTTTTATGATAAGGACTGGTTTTACGCACCCCTTCTACATTTTTTTGCACCTTAGGCTTGAGGTTTTGGGCAAGTGTCTGAAACTTCTTCTGCATCCTTTCAGCAGTTTTTGACATATCCGTACATCTAGGAGATCCTTCTGTGTCTCTTGAATTTTCTTCTTCCACTACGGCTTTTCCCGCTTATGCAGGGTCGCTATTTCTGGAAAGCCGTTTCCAACGATTCCCATTTTCGACGTCAGCCACTGTAATATATTTTTGTTCCATGTCAGCTGTCACACACTCCATCCACCTTCTCATTGGTCTCCCCTTCCTCCTCCTACCTGGCACCTTCATCTCCAACACACTCCTCCCAACATACTCCTGATCCCTCCTCATGACATTTCCGAACCAGTGAAGTCTCTTTTCTTGGATTTTCTTAGACACTTCTATAAATTTAGTTGTTCCTCTTACTAAATCATTCCTAATCCTATCATTTTTTTTATTCCAACTATCCATCTAAGCATTCTCATTCTGCCACATCCATTTTCTTTTCATAAAATATCTTCATGTGCCAGGTCTCTGCTCCATATGTCATTGCAGGTCTCACTACAGTTTTATGCACTTTTCCCTTCAGTTTCACATTTATCCTCCTGTCACACAGCACTCCAGATATCCTTTTCCAGTTGCTCCATCCTGCTGTTTACCTCCACTTGGAGTTCAGCATTTTCCTCTAGATATGAACCCAGGTACTTGAATTTTTCTGCCCTCTTATAGATGTATGTCACCCAACTGACTGGTGGGATGACAACACATAAACTGTACTCTGTTTTTGTTCTACTGATTTTCAGTCTTCTAATTTCCAATGCCTCTCTCCATCTCTACCCAACTTCCTCACTGGTCTTATCACACAACACTTCATCAGCAAACAACATACTCCACGGTGCCTGTTCCCTTACTCGTTCAGTAGCTACATCCAATATTATATTAAACAAAAATGGGCTCAATGACGATCCCTGATGTAGCCCAACCCCTAATACAAACTCCTCTGTCAATCCAACACTTGTCCTAACTTTTGTGCATGCGCCTTCATACATATCTTTAATTACTCTAACATATTTCTCGGGTGTTCTTCTCTCTCTGAGGCATCTCCAGGTCTCTTGCCGTGGGACTCTACAATAGGCTTTTTCTAAATCTATATTTACTAAATGTAGTTCCTTTTGGCCTTCTGTATTTTTTCATTAGCTGTCTTATGGCAAAAATTACATCAGATGTGCTTCTACCGGGCATAAATCCAAACTGTTCTTCCCCAATCTTTGTCTTTTCCCTTAACCTACGTTCTTTAATCCTTTACCATATCTTCATCGTGTGCGAAATTAGTTTGATTGCCCGGTAATTATTACAATCTTGAACATCCCCTTTCTCCTTGAATAATGGTATGAGAAAGCTTTTACTCCATTCTTTTGGCTTCTTTTCTTTCTGATGTATCTTTTTCATCAGATCCCATAGCATATCCATCCAAATTCCCCTAAACATTTCCAAACTTCTACTGGGATCTCGTTTGGGCCTGTAGCTTTTTCATTTTTCCCAAGCCAAACCTGACTTCCTTTTTTTCTATATCTCTTACCATTCTTAAATTTGGTGTTCCATCTACAAAAATAATTCTTGGATTTTCCTTATTTAGCAGTCTCTCAAAATACTATTTCCACCTTCCCTTGATGTCACTTGAGCTACACATTACACAGCCCCTTCCCCATTATTTACCTGCTTTATATGAGTAATATCCTTTGTTGCTCTATTTCTTCCTTTGGCAATCTTGAATGTTTTCTTTTGTCCCTCTTTAGTTTCCAACTCATCATAAACACTACCCAATGCTTGTTGCTTAGCCTGCGCCAGTACCACTTTTGCTCCCTTTTTTGCCATGAGCAGCAGCTACTTCTCTCCTTATCTTCATTTGTCCCGGTCTCATTATACATTTTCTTTGCCTTTCTCTTGTACATAAGTATTCCACCACCAAGTTTCTTCATCTCCTGGGCCTTTTCCTGTTGACATTCCTAGAACTTCCTTTCCCACTCTTCTCAATTCATTTGTATTTTCTTCCCACCACACATCCACGTCCTCATAATTCCAAGTGCCAAGCTCACTTATTACACACTCTATGACACTATCTCTATATTCTGGTTCTTTCAGTTTCCACCATCTTATTCTGGGGATCATTTCTTGCCTACCTCTTGTTGTAGCCATCCTGCCCCAATCAGCTGTCAAAACTCTGTGCTGGGGTGTCACAGATTCTCTTGGAAATACCTTAGTTTCTTATTTCTTTCAGATTAATTCTTCGGCATAATACGAAGGCAATTTGTTACTCTTGCCCACCACTTTTATAGGTTGTTAAGACACCTTGGCTGCTTCTCGTAAAGTGTTAACTACTGCCATCTCAAATGGCACAGTAAAGTCCATAATCCTTTTACCATCTACTTTCCATTCACCTATCATTCATCCTCCATGTATCCTTTCCAAAGCCCGGTTATTTGCCCATTTAAGTCACCTCCTATCAAAAGTGGTTCTCCATATGGTATATCTATCATTTCCCTATCGAGCTGTCTCCAGAAATCATCTGTGTCCTCTTCTGAACATCCTGACTGGGGTGCATATGCGCTGATAATATCTCTCCATCCCAATCTAATTTCACACTCATTATTCTATCATTCAATCTTTTCACTTCAATTACACAGCTCTTGAGATTTCTAGCTAGAATATGTCCTAACTCCATTTGTTCCTCGCTCTGTGCATCCACTGTAAAATAGTTTATATTCCGCACCAGCCTCTCTAGCTTCGTTTCCCTTCCATCTTGTCTCCTGTACGCATGATTTGGATTTTCCTTCTCTGTATCATATCCGCAATTTCTCTTCCACGTCCTTTCATAGTATCAACGTTCAGGGTGCCAATGCCAATGGATTTTGGGGCTCGCTTCTTTAACTGCACACGCCCACGATGCAGTAGCCCTTGCCTGAGTGTTATGAGAGACTAGTGTATAGCAAGGATTAAGGAAATCTCTCTTCTAATTTTGTAAAAGAGGTCTCTCTTGGCAAAGACTAGGGGAATCCTCCTCCTAATTCAATGAGAAAGGTATCTGTTAACAAGAAAACTTTTGAGAAATTTGGGGAAGACAATTAGTGGTGGAAATATGTCAAGGACTAAGGCAGAAATCTCCAGTCTTGTATGATAGAAAGTCTGTTTTTGAAAATTACGTACATGACAATTAAATACCTTTAATTGAACAACAACGAAAAGGAATTAAAAAAAGGCATCAAATTTTGAAAGTTCCTTCTATATTACAAATAATAATAAACCTAATTACAAACAGACTGATAACCAACAGGAAAAAAAAATTAAAAATGAATACAACACAGTTGGAAAACCAGTCTGAGGGAAAATAAAAAAAAAATTACGAAGCGATTAAATCAGAGTTCTGATAAACGATAAAGGGCTTTATATTTATATTGCTCTAATTTCAATCCTCACAATCATACGTAGATTTCAATGCAAAAAATTAAAGCATGTATGTAACATTCATCTAAAGTGTTTCTGCTTGTAATGCCTATTTGAATGAAAGAAAAAAAAATCTGACATCAATATTTCCTTGTACAACAGATCATATCCTAAGTGGGCCAACTTAGGGTTAGCATTGTCTGCAAAAGAAATAAGCTAAAATTAAATTTATTCCAAAGCTTGTTTTATTTATATATACCATGCATGTAAAGCTCTGATCTGACGAAAAAATATAAAGTATTTGGCAGAGACAATAGAGAGAAGTGAAACAATAATAATAGTAGGTAAAAACGATAGCAATGGAGTTTATATTTTTTCCCCTCTCTTTTCACGACAGGTAAGAAGGGCCAACAACAAAGGGAGTACAAAAACGAAACCAGAACACGGCAGATAAAATTGCTCACAATTGCATTTGTAATGCA
The DNA here is from genome assembly GCA_037179515.1 of Halocaridina rubra. Lineage (NCBI taxonomy): Eukaryota > Metazoa > Arthropoda > Malacostraca > Decapoda > Atyidae > Halocaridina > Halocaridina rubra. The sequence continues at coordinate 36,009 of JAXCGZ010013951.1, read as the reverse complement.
GTTTCAATTATAGAACACAGTAAGCTGGCAGACCCAATCACAGACTTAATTGTTTATTTACTTTTTTGTTATTAAACATCTTTCTCTTCCTTTATTCCCCGCTGTTACAAAATAATTAAATTTTTAGAAGGGGATATGCAAGATTTTTTTCTATAAGGCTTCTCAAAACTTATATGTAAGTGATAAACGTATGCTTCTTTTTTCAAAATATTAAGGTATATTTTTTCTGCTGACATTATGTACATTGTTCTCTTCCTATATTTCCATTTCATACTGAATTAGAATTCTAATTTAAGACAGAAAGTGCGAAATACTTTTTACTTGTAACTTGTAATAAATATCTTAATTTAGGTGAAAGCAAGAAAATTTATTTTTAACTGACTTAAAGTTGGCAAAATTCTCACATGTTCACGTATGGTACTGTAGAAGTCTTGCTTTATTATTGTTAACGTTGGCGAAATTATCACATGTTCACAAATGGTAAACTGTACAAGTCTTGTTTCATTATTTTGTAACAATGTTCTTTACATATACAATAGTAAACCTGATGTTAATATACTTTGGTAAAGTGATTTGAAAACGATGGCAAAAGTATACCTATCTGTAAATATGGTTCTATTTCATGATTATACATTCATCTTTTTTTTTTTTAGCTAATATAGTAAAAGGACCACCAGATAAAACACTGGTTTGGAGATAATGATAAATTTACCACTTGAGATAAATAAATCTTGTAATTATTTTTATAATTATTTGCCGAATAAAACTTCACCTTATATAGTTAAGATTTGAACAAGTGAGAAGCCTCCTTACTTTTCCTAACCTTAACCCATGCAAAGCTATAATTGGAATTCTTTCTGCGATATTTTACAATGCCATCTCAAACATACAAGTATTCAGCTTCCTGAGTTAATGACAGCCAATACCGCGTACAATTAAATTGCATATGCGTGTGTCCATCTGACACTTTTATTACCTTTGTTCTAAAAATATTAATTAAAAGTAATTATATAAATACACGCAATAAAGAGCATTTTCTAGCCTTTTTTCTTCCCATTATCTCGGTGAGCTTTAGAATATTTACAAAAACAATACGAAAGAGAGCAGTTTCTGGATTCATTATTTCTTTTCAAAAATGTCGACATTTCATTCCAAAACTTTGCATACAAAGTTTGGAAAGATCCATCACTTCTGCTGAAGTGGGGAAAACGAAACACACAAAACTTCACACTTGCAAGACTAAGCCCCATTCACATATATTTAATAATTTTATAAGAGAAATTACCCTTCGTAATTTCAAAGATCCCTTCATAATTTCAAAATCACACGCAAAAGTCGATATCACTCCTGACCATTGATATTCTTATTTCACAGCAGTGCAACTTCCTTGTAAGTTTTTTAACAATGCTCTGTGACTGTGATCGTAACTACACACACGATAAGGTTCTTTACTGAACAAGGCATAGCCCAATCTTTGGGGTACGAACTACTAACACATATGAAAATCAGTTGTAAATATACAGTTTGAGTCACAATTTTTCAGTGGTCTTCTGAATGATACGCATCGCTGAGATGATATAATATTTTCAATTCCGTATAACACATTCATTTGTTTATTTCATAAATCACTTCATTGTACAGCATAAAATATCCATACATTTGATCATTTAAATTATATAGCGTGTGCACAGCGATTCCTTTCTCTCATGTGAACATTTTTTATCTACTGTAATTTACACTTCATATATATTTAAGCTTTATTCAACTTAAATCCATCATCGCATCGTGCGTTGGGCAAGCGTCTCGCTGAATGGAATCGAAGAGCGATTGTAGTTCTGGTGTTGACTTAATATGAGCAACGAAATCAGATAACTGAGGATTCTTGTCAGCGTCGGATATGGTAAGAAGAGCTGCAACCGCTCTCATGGCAGAACGTTTCAGCTCGTCCTGTTTCTCGTATTCTTGTTTAACGGAATTAGCTTTGACCTTAGTGGTGACTGTCGTTCGGAGAGGTTCGACTAAACGTTCCAATCTGAAAATGGGGAAAAAAGTGATGGAAGGAAAGAAAAGCAATAATTCATTGTTATTAATATTTAATTTTTTTTTCTAATTTATGATCAGGGAAAAGAACTGCTATCCACTTTTATTTTCTTTCATACTTATTTGCTAGTATGGGGCAGCGATAGATCAGTGGTAAAGTGCTTTAGTTGGGAAGCAACTAGCATAGGTTCAGTTTTACTGCAGGTCTTCAGGATATGTCCCACAAAGTCTTTAGAATCAAAAGCAAAGAACTCAGCAATTATCAGCCATGGAGAATACACAAGACAGAAATTGATATTTATATACCATAAACACCTCAAAACAAAGTACAGTAATACGTAGTTTGAAATACTGATCCACAACAACAAAAATCTCTGAAAAAACTTTAACGCATAAAAAATTATTTCCAATAGTAAGTACAGCAATTTAGTCATTTACAAGAGAAACAGCCAGTAAAATATCAGTTTTTGAGAATGTATTATTATTGCACTGTTACCTGCATCTACATGAGTGATGATAAGTTCTCTGAAATATGGAATATCAGTGTTTCAGTAAATGTATTATTTGCTGATAAGCAAATGCCTTACCACATAAACAAAATGACTAGAATGATGTAATACAGAAGCTCCCCTACTTACGAACATTCACAGACTTTAACAAAAACTTATCCATTATACACTCACATATTAATGTATTTAAACTGTACTGTATTATTACATTATTATTACTGTATTAAAATTAATTAATACGGTACAATTTATGTTTTATGAAGTAGTTAAGTGACTTTAGCTTAAGTACTATACAGTACTGCATATGGATGTACTGTTCAGTACTTTTTTTTTTTTACCTAAACACAACTTTCGAACAACTCTATTTACGAACGGACTTCTGGAACCCTCGTTCGCAAGTTGAGGAGTGTCTGTATGTAATTTTCCTGGGCTTAGAATGTTCACAGACCCAGATGAAATAAAGTTAAAACTTACCTCTGTAAAACAGCCTGAGGACATAAATGGGCTAGTCGTGTCAACATTAAATACGTTAGCATCTTGATATCGTAATGGTCTCTTAGACCTCCTTCAACATGTTCCAAGAAAACGTAGATGTCGACACGATCCAAACACGTTTCTAGGAGTGTGTACATACATTCAAAGGCGGCTTTCCTGATGTCCAAACCATCATCAACAGTGTGCTTGAAGGGACCCATCTCTACTTCCCTGATGAGTTCTTTCTGCAATTTCAGTGGTTTATTGGAAGGTTTACTACAGAAGTTATTCTAATTACGAAGTATAGTACAATACTGGTGTAGCTTAATTTCTTTAGTTTTTACAAAAATAAGGTACTGACATTTTTTCTTAAAAGAGGACTTTCCTGAAATCATTCAACAAAGTTTCTAATCGTGAATACAATTCCTATTAAAATAAAGAGATGCTAATCTACGGTCAACAAAGATAATATAATACAGATGTTTTTAATAATCTGTGTCATACTTCAAAACGCTTCTTTATTATGAGGCATGATTGCTCAATCTCTCCAAAAAATGGTGTGCATACATACATACAAAAAGACTAGACTTCAGAACATGATAAATATGATATAAAAATTTATCTCAATTAAAATTTAGATAAACACAAATCAAAACATACAAAAACAAAGACTTAACATCATAGCATCAAAAGGGTGATTAAAGCACTTGAACTTACTTCAAACAACAACAGTCATGGACACTTACTCTAACTTTAGTTTCATTATACAACTGTGGCAGGATGGTGTCCAGGAGGTCTCGCACGAGAGACGGCTTGTTATGTGCGGCAGAGTTGAAGGCAACGAGTGCTACGCGACGAACGTTCAAATCGGGATCTTGAAGCGTGGATAAGAAGTCACCTATACTGTGACGGAGCAAACTGTCTATGGCTGATGGCTGAAAATAAACGACCGCAATAATGTAATATAAAATAACTAATTTTATGCATTACAATAACAGCTCTAGTGGTGAGACTTATATCCCCCCAAAAAATTCTTTTCCCTAGTGTAAAATGATAATACATGTATTCTTATAATCATACTGTATGTAGAGCTTACTGCAGGTCCCAACCTGCAATATAAAATTCATCATTTCTAGCCAATGCAGACCATTAAAATCTGTGTTGTTTTGGAGCCCTGTCTTTCTCGCAAAAACAATTACTCATACAAAGGCCACATACCATCCGTACATACTCATACTATCATTCTAGTAGTAATGAGATAGCGCAGGCAATTACATAACCACACCTTCAAATTATTTCCTTGCTTTGAAATCGATGTAGAAAGTGGTAAGGATGGGCAGTTCCGAGGAGGACCTGTTACCTATCATGTTTTTGTTCAGGTGAGGCTATCTTACAGGCTTCACGGAGATAATGCAATATGTGGAAAAAACTTTTAAGCTATTACATAAAATGGAAGCAGAATTACAGTTATCCTTTTAACTTAAAATAAGACTGTCCAGGACAGTTTGACGTTATGTCTTTCTTAAGTTACAGTTCTTTTTCTATGCCTACATCAACATTAAATATTCGGTACTACTTCCGCATCTACAAGGCAAAAATATCTACTAGGTTAGGTTAGGAAGTACATTCATGACATGTAGATAACAAGCAGAAGTTTCTATTTACTTTGTTTTCATTGTGCCCAGGGCCGATGAGGACTTTTATATGGCATCACTAAAAAATATTACCTGATCAGATATTGTAAACTTAATAGCTGTGACAATGGTGGTCCTCATCATAGGGGAATCTGTCTTCAGTGACTCCTGTAGTTTAGGTAGGAGAGCAGAGGGATTGATGAGCGTTAGTTTTCCAAGGCACTCTGCCACAACGTTACGCGTCCCTTCTTCCACGCACTCTGTATGTCTGAAGAGTTGTGTCCAGATGTCGTTTACAAATCCCTGAAGTACCTTTACACCCTCTGGACTCTTGCTTTGTAAGCTTATAATCTGACGGATAAAAAAAGCTCTCATTCAATCATGTAAAATGGAGCACATGAAAAGGCTTCATATTATAGACAGATAGAGTCGCAACACAAAAAGTCTGAAGTTCCCAATATATACAAGAGCAGGCCAATATGGTCCTTTTACCAACCCATAAAACAGCAACACCAAGACCTGCCATTTAAACATATATAAAACATCATGACTAAGTCCTGTTTACAAATACATTATTGCTAAAAACTCGAGCTTGAGTGAGAAATTAGAGTTGCATCACCAAAATAATCCTTTACAGATAAGCTTTTTCATCAACTGTGAATATGTTGTCAGGATATGGGAAATATAGCATTTCAGATGCATCTAGGAATTAATGTAAAAAAAAAAGTCAACCTTTATTAAAGGAGAATTAACCAAAAATTATGTATGGTAAGTACTGCAAACGGTTAACTTGACAGGGCAAGAACTTCTAATCCTTTGTTTACTGGTACATAGAGTGCATATAAAAGTTCAAATGAATACTGATTGTAAGTAAAGATTTGTTTTTTCAGGGAATTGGGGACCATAAACTACGTTGCTTCCCATTATGAATTATAGTTATTTTATCCATTACCATAACTTTATCAGTGACCTGAATTAACTCCAAAAAATTAAGACAGTATTGTATTGCAAATTAAAAAACTACAAATATCAATGCAATAAACAAAGGAACACTTATCATCAACTTATAATGGATGAATTCAACTTCTCGTTGATATGAAAAGTGATAATTGAATGTTATTCTCACCTGAATTTTACCTGCATTTCATAAGTTACACCAATTAATAAGACCTGATTATATTTAACTCTCCACAACAATAAGAATGGATATTAACTTAGGCATACATCAAGAGAATATTTTTATCTATAAAACCCTCATGCTGTTCAAGAAAAGATCCTTTAAGTAAATTTTCATCACAGAGTAGCTAATTTCCTACCTCCTTAAGAGAATGTAAAAGGAGATACTGCCGTTTAGGATTGGCTTCAATTTCTGACAGAACAAATGGCAAGTATTCCTGCAGGTTACCGCAGCTCAGATGACCCAGGGCGTAAGAGGCTGCCGATTTGACTTCTTCCGAAGGAGAGCTGAAGGAGGCTACGACAGCATCTTTCAACTGGGGTATGCTGCTTAAGTCTCTGTGGAAGGAAAAAATAAAAACATTGAAGGACAAAATCATACTGTTGCTGGAACGCTTAACACTTGCCATGATATTGAATTGGTTTATCGGCAGTAAAAATTGTGTTCATATCTACAGCCTTCTCCTGCCTGGTAACTGTGGCAAACATTGACAATATATCCATATTTGCTTACAGGTACACTTGTGCAGGCAGTATATGGTGATCATGATCAAGCCATCGATTATGCTAGATTCCCAGACCTAATGTTTTACTCTTTTTACCCTGGTCCCCTCACGAAATGTACAAGTCAGGTTATGTATATGGTGTCAATCTTTCTTTCATACGTAAATTGAGGACCTCTTATAATGTATTAGCTGCCTATTGCAATACTACAACTATAGGTCTTTTGGAATTAAATAGGACTGGCTAGGACAGCTAGATAGTACATCTTCCTTCAGTTACAGTTCTTTTCTTATTTCTACATCTACAACAAATATCCAGGTATATTTACTATGCAACTCTTATTATCCCTTCACATCTGACAAGTCACAACACTCCCCATCTGTTCTTTCCTTTTTTTATTTCTTATCACTACTACCATTTTCTTATTTCTACTTTGTTCTTGAGATGCTACTTTTTATTAAATGTCTTCTTGGTGCCTGGGCCTGACGAGGGCAATTTTCTTTGCCTGTCCCAGTTACACACTCATTAAAAATATACGGTATTAAATGAATAAGCTCCTGATGATTTGTGCTTACATATGTTTGCCAATTTCTCCTATGGCGAGAAGGGAGAAGGACTGCACAGTGGGTGATCTCGGGTTGGTGACATCCATAAGGAATCTATTAACGACTCCTACAGCTTCACTGGGATGTGTCAGTGTTAATGCGGCAACACACTTGGCCATTGAATGATATGCCTGAAAAAAAAAAAAGATTGTTAATGTACTTTTTTTCTTGAAAGCTATTTTTGCCTTTAGCAAAGCCTTCATAAGTTTATGAGAAAATGCAGATCTTGTAAAAATGAGGAACCCACAGAACCATATGTAAAGTTAAATAACTCCATAAACTGTTAAGATAGACTAAGTTAAGTAGTAACTATAAATGACCCTAGAGCACCCTGGGGTTTCTCTTCTTTACAAGATAAAAAAATGCTACTATGGTACATATGCAGAGATTAAATATTCGTTAAAATGTCACCAATGGTTGGAACTACATAGCTCAGCTCTGAGTTCAGCATGCCAGCTTCAATACATATAAAAAGGCACTAAAACTTTATCTGTAAAATATGACCTATCACTACAATAAACGGCTACATTCAATATTTTCTTAATTTAAACAATACCTGTTTATGTATATTGGCAGACTGAGACGACACTAACGGAGCCAAGAGATGGTTCAAAATATCTTGGTATCCTAGACCAGGTAATCCAGCTCGTACAACAGCTTCAAACAGGTCTTGCATAGCTTTAAGTGCGCCACCTGATTAAACATCACAAGAACATAATGAGCTTTAAATTAATATGGGATTTAGATTTTGAATGATGCCATTATCATGCTGACCTCAGCAGGGTGGGCACCACTATAGAAAAAGAACTGAGGTAGAAGGTAACAAACACTGACAATAGAAGGGATGACAATTCTGCTTCCCAAACTTAGTTACATATGGTCACAGATGAGGTATGAATAATATAATGAATTGGATTTGGAATCAAAGCTAGAACAGTTGTTCAGACAAATGCCAGTCACTAGTATAATTTCTTCCTTCTGTTTCATAACTCAGTTTAATTTACTTATATTACCAAAGACGTGCACTGATAAAATAAACCCAGTCAAGAGGAAGTGTTGATATTTGCATCAACTACAAATTAAGGCAATCGTAAAATATTACAGAAATTTTAGTCCTTAAAGTTGCACATTAAAACTAACTACAGCAAAATATGAATGCAAATTCAACAAATAGTAATGTAAGGAAATTAACAATGACTAGTATTTTGAAGAGTAACCTTTCAGCGTTTTTCACCAGTTGTTCTGTTCAGAGTTCAAGACAGAATATCGGAGGGAAAAAAACAAACAAACCTGCTGTAACACCAGCATATATAATTCAAAGAAAATATGTATATATACTCTATTAAGTACAATAGATTATATAAATTTCTGTGTATGCCGAATGTTGCTTTCTCCCAGCAAAAGGTACGTACAATAATGAGGTTAAGCACGATGACTTAAATTTTAACCCAAACTAATTCAGTGCATTTTAATTAAAACAGTATTAAAAACCAGTAGAAAATGGGATATAGTTCAAAAACTTCTAACCTTGTAACAGGGGAGATCTAACAAGCGCCAATATATCAGGCATAATCAGCTGTAGGAAGTTTGCCATGGAGGACTTGTGAAGCTTAGCTGTAGATGTGAGGAGGGTGAGACACAGTTGAGCGATGTGAAGATCGGATTCGTTTATAAGTGGTGGAAGCTCTACTAAGACCTGCAATGATGGTTTGCTATCATGTATTAAATATTCATACATATACAAGAGCAGTAATTCCCCTTGTCAGAGTGGTGGCCAGGTCAAAGCACACCTGTCCACCATAAGCCAAACAAGCCTCATAGACTCCTTTCAGCTCTTAGAGGATAAACATTTATAACTGCAGAACTATAATCATCACACTTTAAAGATCTTTAGAGCAACATAGTACAAGGTGGGGCATTAGGAAGGACACCCAGCCTTACTTCCCAACATGTCTAAGAGCATCACTAAAAATAAGGACTAACAGAGACACAAAGCACAAAATATATAATACAGGATCGTTACAAATATCTAAAATGCATTTTAATAACAAATGGCATTGTTTGGTAGAACTATGCAAGTACAGTATTCATTCAGGTCACTATACAGTATTTCAGTACTCTTAATCAAGCACACATGGGGGGGGGGTGAATAGCAGAACCATTGTTGTATATTTTTATTTCATAAAGGTGATGAATGCGAGAGTTGATGGAAGAAATGCTAGAGGGAGGCCTAGGTTTGGATGGATGGATGGTTAAGGAGAGCCCTGAATGATAGGAGGATGGATGTGAGGGAAGCAAGTGAGCGTGCTAGGAATAGGAATGAGTGGCGAGCGATTGTGACGCGGCTCTGATGGGCATCTGCTGTTACCACGGGGCTGCATCTTACAGAGATAGCCCTGTGGTAGGGGCAGTAGGAGGAGCTGGCAGTTGTGAAGCGACACAGGTTGTGGAAGAGCAGGGAGGATGGGCTGTGGCACTCCAGCAGTGCCATCTGAACGGTCGCTAGCTCCCTCGTCATTGCCCATAGAGCAAAGTAATCCCCCTATTTGATTTCCTTTCTTGATGTCGGCTACCCCCCCAATTAAAGGGGGAAACAGCCAAGGTATATGTATGTATTTCATATGTATTTTGTCAATGGGATTCTGTATATAAAATAACACTCAAGTATTTTGCTACATATAAAGAGACAATGGGATACTATCTATTTAGGTAATCTAACATTGGACAAAGAATAATTCATATAAATGTAAAACTTACCTTGTCTAACATCTGGGGAGTTAAAGCTGTGGAATAATTGGTAACAAGGGTATCTAACAGCGTGAGTGTTGCCAATTTAAGTGCCCTCTGATTCTTGCGTAAAAAGGATGAGAGAATTGGAAGAGCATCAGCCAAAATGGGCCGCAGGTCAATGCGTAACGGTGAGGCTGCCACTTTTGTAAGGGCTTTTACAGTCGTAAGACGGGTGATTTCATTGCGTAGTCGGTCCAAGAATATCGGAAGACACGTTCCCAATTCTCCCTAAAAAGAAAAAAATGGATACATGTGATCAGTTAGTAGTTCAGCATTCTAAGGAAGATTGTATCAAGTCAATGATTACTGCCTATATAAAAAAGTTTTTAAGTATTGGGTTAGTCCCACCAACCAATGCTGCCCGACAATAAAATGAGAGAGAGAGAAAAACTCACCTGTAAGTGATCACCTAAGTGAGATATAATTTGTCCCATACAAGCGATGGCTCTTTCTTTAACCTCTTGATCTAAATCTGCAGCCCGTAACCTCGCTAGCGTACAGTGATACAAGTCCCCAGTGTAAGGTGTGAAGTCAAAGGAGGAAGCCAAATCTGATAAAGTAAGAATTTTTACATGAATGCGTAAGAGAAATAGATTTTTTGCGTTTTACATACACACACCAAAAACAGCTACATTTATTTTATGATTTTCATACACAAATACAATACAATAAATAGCTACAATATATTAGTAAAGCTTACTACTAAATATTTTATTATTACAATGCAGCACAGGCTCCCAACAATATTACAAAATAAATTACACATATCTCCTGGAATTAAAATATCTTCATAAAAACTAATGACAACAGCAGTCTTTGCAAACTTGAGTCTAACATATATATGTGACATCTATATATACCCAGAACCCATTCTAAATAAAGACTTGAAAACTTTTATGCTCCGTAATAAGTAATTTTTATAAGTACAGTAGACTAAAGAAACAAAGTCTTATAATATTTTCATTATTCAAATTAAATTTACATGATGTATGTCACAAAATCTGCTCCTATAAGTTAATCAGATTTTATTCCAAATGACCCATCATTAATAAAGAATCAATGCTCAGTAATACCAGTACAATACTTAAAAGTACTTACCCAGTGGTCTTATAACTTTGACTATCTGCTGAAGTACCAGAAGTGCTTCAGCGGTGATTTTGTAGAAAGGATCTGCAACGCATGTGACAACTGGGGGCAAAATCTCGCCAATATGAGGATGAAAAACTTCCCCACTGTGATGTATCAGAAGACAATGCACAAAAGCTAAGGTATCAATCTTCATATTACTACTGCTGTTCTTATCCCTGTGGAAGGATAGGAGGATGATGTGCAATGACGAATTTTGAGTGATAACGCAAATGAAAGAAATTATGTTATGTATTTGAAATACAGAGCTCTACTGATGTAATTTGCAATATGTCACGTAAATAGCTTGCTGCGGATAGAAACAATTGAAACTGATATTTTTATAATGCTATGCAATCCAAGATAAAAAGTAAACAAAATGTGGAAGTATATTCAAAAGACGCATCCCTCAAATTATATGCAAAGAGACCAACACTGAACTATGATCTTTACGTGACTGCAGTGCATTGTAAAACACAAAAAGTTACTTTCTGATAACGCATTTAAGTAGCGTACCCAAGAGAGAACTGGATGCCAGGTATAAGAGCAGGTATATGATGAGTTAAAGCACCAGGGTACACCTGCACAAGCTCTGTGAGCAAGGCAAAGCATCCCTGCCGCGTTTTGATGCTCTTTTCCTTCATCTGACGATGGACTGCTTTTACCAATGCTGGGACCTAAATGTAAAGGCAAAGTTGGTAAAAAGAGATAATGGCAGTTACTGGAGAAGTTCAAGAAAAGTTTTGGTATTATAACCAATGAAAAATAGTTGAAGAAAACCCTAATGATTTACATCATAAGACCACACATTGTCCTAAGATATAATAATTCATTTATGCAATGTATAATACGCTTACAATGTACAAACAATACCATCAAATGAAAACAATAACATCAAATATCATATTTTATCTTAAATACAGATTTTGAAAAGGAAGTTAATAAGACAGTAATAATTCTATAGATAACCAACACTTTTCTTAACGCATATTTTTTCACCTGTTGTTTGAGCATGGATATGGTTCCCTCCTCTTGCTCCATGGCATCAGGATCAAGGCTCAGACTCAGAGATGGGCGTGTTTGCCTCAGCAGTGCCATGTATGCATGGAAGATGTCAACTTTTACATTCTCTTCTCTTTCTAAAAGATTAAACAACAGAATGTTATGGACTGCAAATGTCACAAAGATTAAATTAACAAGTAACTAAATTTACATTTTGTTAAAGTTTTCCAGATTTTTTAACATTTATTAGTCGCAGTGCCTTACATGCAGTACAACTATTATAAAAATTAAACTACAGTCAACAAACCATTAAATTAGTTATTTTTAACTTTAATTATACAGTACTTTCAATTGTTGAACATTTTAGAACATAGATTGTACTGGTATTGATAATACACAGATATATTAATTTAACTATTAATTCAATTTCTTCACACTTACTAAACTATAGTTCAGTCAAAACTATTCTTTTTCCGACATGATGACAAATTCCCTTGAACAAAGCAGGGTGGTCACTACTCTCAACATGAGTAGTGTTTTTATTTTTTGACTTTCTGATACGACAAAGCCCATAATGGCTTGAAGGAAGCCCTATTGGAAATGGCCGTCAAGACATAGCTCTCTTGGAATGGGGTGTCAACGACAGATAAGAACGATGAATAGATTTACAAGCTCAAGAAAAGACATACTTACCCTTAAACCTATTGATCAGTTGTGGTGACACTGTTTTATAGAATTCAATTAGCATTTCATGTCTTGTAGAAATAACAGCTTCTAGACATTTTGCAGAGGCACGCCTAACTTTCCAAGACATGTCATCGTCGTCCGAGTATTCGTCATCTTCGTCACCATCGTCGTCCTCATCAGTGTCCATGATACCTTCATCATCTTCGTAGTCGTCGTAGTTATAATTTGGATCATGGGTGATGTATTTCAAGCACATCTCAACAATCTGAAATATTAAATGCACTGTACACTGTATATATCTTTTCAACAATTTTTTAAATATTAAGTGTATCGTATACTGTATATGTCTTTTTCAACAATTCTGAAACATTAAATAAATTGTATACTGTAAATATCTTCTTCAACAAATGTCCAGTAATGAATAAAATATAAACAATACACAACAACAATCGCCTAAAGAATTCAACATACCAAAATAAACACTGATTGGAATATAATTTATTCAAAACTAATACGGTATACTGACAGACACTTATTGTTCTCCATATTTAGTGCAAGTGGTACAATGAGAACTATACATTAGTAAGAACACATATTCAGGATATAAAAACTGACCTCTGACACATGGTCTGAAAGTACTCACATACACAGCAGATGTTAAACCGAGATGACGGCTGAGGCAAAAGTGGAAAAAAAATGTAACTGCTAGAAATAAAAAATTGTAAACTAAAGAACTTACTGTGGACAAGTGGTGAGTGATCTCCTTGGGGCAACGCAAGGTGAATGCTTCACATGCTGAGATACAGTACTCCCTCAATTCATCGTCATCCACTGCTACATACTGTACAATCAGCGGCATTACTCTCTCTAGGTATTCACCAAAGCGGTGACCTGCTTGACGACTGTAATAAAAAAAAAAAATTATAAAGAATCTTAGTAATTGTGTGCCTGAATAATCGTGGAAGTGGTGTGAGTGACAGTAGAAGGGTTAAGATTGGTAAATATGCTAGGTGAGGGATGGATGTGTTAGTATAGATTGGAATACAGCTGAAAGAGAACGAAAAGGAGGGCATCCGGTGAAAAATTATGGATTTCAACTCGGCTACCAATCTTTCAAGGAAGACTGCAGATCTATGTGCAGATAGATAAATAGGTAGAAAGATATTACCATACTGGCATGCACTCAGGGTAACGATTACATCTGCCAAACCAAGTCCTTCGCAAGAAGGCAACCGTCTTAGCCCTTGGTAGAAAAGGGATTCCGTGACGTAAAACCGGAACAGTCTTAATACAACAAAGTGGTTAATAAAAGACATACAGTGTAATGTTATATATGCTGAAAGGAACTAAAATTGTAGTGAGCAATTCAAATTTACTTTCAAGGGATACTGCTCTCATTTCCAATGTTACAATTGCAAGCGCAACAACTCTGAGAATGAAAATATGGCTCTTTAAAAGTATTAACTACAATAATGTTCAGATAATTTACTTTTTTCAATGAAGCTACTTATAAAATGCAACACTGTTTAAAAATATCAACTTTTCTTAGGTCTTTTAGTTTTTTAATATTACTCTGACAATGCACAATCTTTCTTGCCAGAACTGACATTTTATTCAGTTAAAGGATATATACCGTACAACCTTACCTGATTGCTGCAATACACTGAATATATGTTCTAGTAGTTGACATTGAAGTATTCTTGCTAAGTTCTTCTATTAAAAAGTCCATAAGTCTTGCATATATCTGAGGCGAGCAAGAGACAACTAGGTGACTGAGAGACACAATGGTACGCTTTCTAACGGCGAGCCGAGGAGATGCTAGTTGAGGCAGCAGCGCATCCAGAATATTGGGATGAAAGGATACGAGGAGAGAGCCAAACCTGGCTAGTAAGTCTCCTAAGATATCTAGAGCTTCTAACTGTACACTCACATCCTCTTGCTGAAATACAGAAATACATGAAATTTATTTATGGCAGACAAAAAGAATTTAACGCAGAACAAGTTTTAAAGCTATGTTACTTGTGGTTTCCCTACAACTGTAAAAAGTTAAGAGCTTGTAAAAATACTGTCTTTTGTCACCAAAATCGATAGGGTTCTCGCATACCCATAAGCTAGTACTATATACTGAAATATGATCGATCTGTTCATTAAATTAAAATAGGCAAATATAAAACTACTGTATTAGTACCAACAAGTGGGGCTCATAGTGCTAAACTCACAATAAGAAATTTATATCCCTGGTCCTGACTAAATATGTACATTTTTTAACAAGATGTCTTATTCCACTTATCTAACAGGAGGGCCCAACTGTAACAAGGCAATTAAGAAAGCAAAATTCAAAATACTCTACCCATCTTTGTCTCTATCAGCAAATTTCCAGCTAAAAAGAAAATAAAATCAGGTAGGGAAGGACTAGCAGCCCCAAAACACCCTTTTCTCTTTTTGTCGCTTCTTAAATTATTCAGGACATACATGTGTAGTATTCTTTCTCCATCACCATCTTACCCTTGCAAAATTCCTAGTGCGAACAGATACCAAAATTACCCATTCCCATTGCCGAATAATTGCTAAAATCATTGATTTCATATATATAAATATAATTATTTCAATATGGCATTTTCTTCAAATAATTGATACGGCTGTCTTAGTTTTAATTATGACTACATAGAAATTAAACTGACTACCTAAGTGCCAGTCTTTCCCATTCTTAAGCTCATCCTGAGAAACCAATATTACCGTACATAACCTCGAGGTTATCTACATAAACCTTAACAGAATTTTAATGACTTACTCGTACAATAGCTTCCGAGAGTCGATCAGTGACCCTCTTGCAGATGTTGGCGACAAGTGCCGTGGAAGAAGCAGGTAGCTCGTTGATGACAGTTTTCAGTGCCAAAGACGACATATCCCTCAGCTGCTCCCTATCACTGACCATATGATCACAGAGAGATTCCACGATGGAGTACACGTGAAACTCTTTTACTTTGTTTACCAGTGGCCCCAAACTGAAAAAAAGGTTTATTTATACATACTGCAATATGGGAATCATACATATACAATGGCTGAATTCCGCTTGGAAAACAAACCAAATATTTTTTAAGCGAAAAATATACGTATCAAGAAAATCACCTTAAAAATTTTGAAAAAGGCAAAAATATATTGAGAAAAATATATATTATGAAATATACAATAGAACTTTACAATGTTTACCAATGCTCTTTCAAACTCAAAATAAAGGAAAAAAATAGAACAAATAAATATCACACAATTCATTTTGGAATTGTATTTGAAACCCCAAAACTTCATGAAATAATAATTAATACAACACAAATTGACTAGAGAAGCTATACACTACCAGAACTTATAGGAGATATAATCAAAATAGAGACAAATTAGCCGCAACAAGACCCATTCAAATACGACCAGTACATAGTATCTGGATAAAGGTGAATAATTTTTTAATCTATTTATATACAAAGGCCTTAATTCCCTTTATAAGGGGAACGACTTCATCAGAGCAATAGACGTAACTCTTTGTAAGAGGAAAATACAAAGGAGAGGACTCCAAGTCCCCTTGCTCTGCTCCATTCAGTCACCTTATGTGACACGGGAACACAGAGGAGGTATTCTTGCTACCCCCATTTTTTAATGAGATACCACATCTTACTGAATCTAGCTGGGAATCTACAACAGTAACAAAGGAATTGAAATATCAAGGCATAAATGTACCCTGACCACCCTCTTCTTTAACTTCACCCAGAATATTTTAACATTAAAAATGCATTTTCAAAGCACAATCTTATATAATCAAATACAGAAAAATTGTTCTCATTACCCACACGTAAGAGGATAAACAGAAAATTTAACCAGAAACATAGCCACGAGAGTAATAATAACTAGATCACCCTGACTAGATGCTTTTTCATCAACATGACTTGCAAAGCTATAGGAAATATAATGCTGCACATATTTCCCTCATATTAACTTGTAATAAATTATGTATATTAGAAATTGCTAAACTGTGTGTAGATTATGGTAATTTTCTATACAAATAATAATTGAGCAGTTATTAACCTAGGCGGTCAGATTATATAAAAAAATTAAAATAATTCAGATTTTTTTTTCCCAAAAAGTAGATTATAACAACTACTGTACAGTTTTATATACATATAAATTGTATTAGATAAAGCTTTAGAACAGTATAGTAAACTAGGTATGATATAAAGTATATAGAAGGTTGGGAACAGGCTATATGCAATGTGTATGTACTTTTATATATGGGTTTTGAATACACTCTATATTTCATTACGTGGGATTGGTGGACCCAACTGACCTTGTCAGATGAGGGACAGCAATGTGTGTGCATATATAATATATATATATATATATATATATATATATATATATATATATATATATATATAGTAGTGATAGATAGATAGATAGATAGATAGATAGATAGATAGAGATAGATAGATAGATAGATAGATAGATAGATAGATATATATATATATATATATATATATATATATATATATATATATATATATATATATATATATACACATCATTACTGAGACAGGATATATTGGTAATGATACTGGCCTGGGAACTAACCCATACAAATTGTGAAAACCTCTGCCCATACCTAACGGGGAGACTTAATGCTGTATATATACTGTACATCATTATACGAGAATATGTAGTATGAACACACTCAGTGTTGTCAAGAGCATGCATCCTTGAATCACTCTAAACCCTATAAGGCAAGAGCATACAGTGAGAGAAACACATTAGAAAGGAGTGATTGCCTGGTCAGCTACCAGCTCTCTCTGGGGCAAATAAAACTACAATATATGTTGCAAGGTTTCAGATGTTTTACCATTTCACAGCAAGATTCTGAACTTCTCCATTCTTGTCTTCCAGTAGCTTCAGAAGCATTCTCACAACTTTGCGTTCGGAGTCATCGTCCAGCTTTATGGAGTCCTTTTGAAGCTCTGTCATGAGGTCATTGGTTGCCATGAATCGATAATCTTTATCTGTGCTAGTCATCTGAAAGGCAGGAAATAAATAACTATAAAAAACTGTTTCCACTCTCAGGTACGTTTTACAGCTAGTCAGTGAGATCATATCTAACAACTGATCCCAAAGAAAGTATGGCTGGGGAATTAAGACTGGATGCCACTTATCTATCGTCCCACGGTGATCTTGATGGCGAGTCTACTAACTCCATAGCATAGAACGCTAACCACCTGATTATTAAAAACGCACGTAATATATCATTAGCTTAGTGATAAATCATGTGCTTAGGGTACAGTTAAGGCTAAATGCATTGAAAATATTAGGGAAAGATAAGTAGCAGTGAATAAAAAACCTGACAACGGAAATAAGTTGTCAAGAGCATAAGGCTCTTTCCCATAAACACAATTAGGCAATACAAGCTTAGATGAATCATAGCTTGGTATTACAGCATTCTTACCCTGCTTCCATGAATATTTTGTAATACAGTGGACATTGGGGGCTTACCAGTCTATGCGACAAACTTTTCTACAAGAATCAATGTTAAAAATATCACACATTCGCTCAATACCTATAAACAACACTGTGATGCAATAGGTGAAAATAGATACCCCAGACGAGTCTCTTAAACCAATTAGGGCACTGAATCACAGCCAAAAATCGTATCAGATATTAAAGAAATCAGGCACTACAGTAGACAGGTAAGGCTATATTCGGTTGTTATTAAACACAACTCATTTCTTAACGGACAAACTGGCCTATCTAATCTGACCAAATGGGGCTCTGACACATGTTCACAACCTTACTGAAAAAAAAAAATGCACAAAACAATTTAGTGAAATGCATTATTTACAATGTGGAGTGTTACACATTATAAGGCTTTTCATTTATTTAAGTTAAATATTAGGTTCTACTGCAATAAGAAAAATTTTCCGACTACAGAAGCTCCCCTACTTACAAACAACCGAGTTACGAACATTCAAAAATACGAACAAAATCTTACCCATCATCTACCCATGAATTGATATAAATATTACTGTACTATATTGTTATTCATTGATAACGTATACTTTATGTCTTATGTAGTATTTAAGTGTCTTCAGCCAAAGTACTGTACAGTACTGAATATGTATGTACTGTACAGTGCATGTACTTTCTTTTACCTAAACACAACTTACGAACAGACTTCTGGAACCTAACTCGATCTGATGTTACTATTATACATCTACATCCATATAAAATATGCACATGACTCACTAAGGCTTCGTACATTAAATTACTAGTAACAGTAAACCATTGTTTTGATCTTTGTTCGCCTTTTGAGCAATAATTTGCACAATATCCTTTCACGTAAATTATGCTGACATCAGTATGCCATGCCATGGACTGCAAGCTAATACAAGCTTAAACACAATTTTTAGTACTTTATCTGTTAATGCTCTTTTGTGGGTTTTTTTTTCTGAGATTTTATTTTAAAGCCATAAGTGTGACCAGTTTTCTATTACTTTTGTCCCGGTGGTATTTTCATTGATCACTGTTGGGAGAGAAGCTTTTACTCAACATATATCGCTCCAAATTGTAGAGGGGTCTGGTACTTATTGGCACCTCATTTTGGCGCTAAACTGTTTTGACACTGTAATTTTGGTACTAAACTAACTTAACCTAACCTAAACAGCATCGTGTCAAAAGGGCAACGCCAAAACAGTGGCGCCAAATAGCCCCATTCCGTTGTAGAGAGCCATGCTGTCTGGTACTTTTTGGCACCGCATTTTGGCGCTAAACTGTTCTGGCACTGTGATTTTGGTACTAAACTAACTTAACCTAACCTAAACCGCATAGTGCCAAAAGGGTAACGCCAAAACAGTGGCGCCATATAGCCCCATTCCGTTGTAGAGAGCCATGCTGTAAGCATATGTTAGTATATTCATAAACAATGTCATCATTTATGTTTGGAGCATATGTCAGAAAATCAACCAAATGCAGCTTAATCAAATATTACAGTAAAAACAGTTGAAAATATTGACATTATAGATGAATGATCATGAACAACCGCCAAAGCACTGGAACCCATTGAGAACCGATGTAAATTCCCATGTGACAACCCTTCCTCTGATCAGGGGGAACCTTCCCTTTATTAATCAGTAACATAAACCCACGATATCCTGTCTGACACTCTTGCTATTAAGATACCGTAGATTAAGTCCCTGGGAAACAAATATCGTAAATGGTAAAGATCCGTTTTATGCATCACATCTTTCTTAGCAAACTTACATAACTTAACCAATCAAACTTATCTATATAACAACCTAGACTAATTCACCTAAACGAACTAACTTAACCTAACCTAATTAAACTAGCCAAACTAACTTAATTACATAACCTAACACGTGAAAGATTCGTTTTATGCACGAATTATGGAAGGGTGCGTAAAACGAACCTTAATCCGATAAATTATTTATTTTACTTCACAACAGTTGTTAAGACGAGCACTCATGAAATTTATTATATAATATTTCGACGTAAGGTCAGGTCACGAGGGCCAAAAGATGTGACGAAAATTAGGAACCATGAATGACATTCCACGCATGATAGCTTCATAAAAGCGAGGTCAAACCAGGTCAGTATCCAAATTGATATCCCATGGCATGATTACGAATTAAAACCTGCTCAGGTCATAATGAATCGCTTAAATAATTCAACAATTAAATAATTATAATAATCGCAAATCAAAAGTTTGTCTACATGATATATACCAACATAAGACGTCATATTTAAACAGTGACTTTTCGACTTAATTAACATAATAATACGATTAATTAACCAAACATAATTACCTTCTCCAGAAGATTGGCGATGTGGTACGAAACACTCGCCATTTTGGGTGATTTTTCTAAGAATCAAAACAAATAGAGATTTTCTCTGTCCACTTGTGTTTGTCCCTCCTTCTTCTCTTTTCTTGATGCCGATGACATGAATTTCTTAAAAGAACAAAAAAAATAATTTTATAATCTCATACGTATTATAAATAAATTACCAAAATAGACAAGAAGTATTTTTGTGCTATGTAAATTTGGTATATACTTTGAAACTAAAATTGATATGCACTATTGCATTTCTTAATAGCAAGACAGGAGAGGAGGAATTGTAACGCGGGTAATTCAAATTGAATGGTGGCATTCTTGCTATTATCACACATTTTTTTTACTAGTTACATACATACATACAAACATACATATATGTACACACACACACACACACACACACACGCTAAAGTGCAAGAAGGCCCAAGCTTGACTACTCTTTGGCAGGAGTACAACTTCAAGAAAGCATATGCTTTCTTATCAAATGTAAGGGTAGCCTTCAGGCACATGGACAAGGAGATGTTGAGAAATATTTATGTAACCTATGTGAGGAAAAAACCTGAATATGCAGCCCCCTTTTGGA
>JAXCGZ010013951.1:7500-10000 GCA_037179515.1 Halocaridina rubra | reverse complement strand
CTCTCTTTCCTGTAAGATTTGGCTTACCTCATCATAAAATTCTAATAAGTTTGTTACTGTTGATCTACCTTCTCTGAAGCCATGTTGCCTCACTGACAAAAAGTTGAAGGATTCCAAGTGAAGAGAGATATGTTTCCTTAGTAGTTTCTCCATAACTTTGTGTGTGTGTGTGTGTGTGTGTGTGTGTGTGTGTGTGTGTGTGTGTGTGTGTGTGTGTGTGTGTGTGTGTGTGTGTGTGAAATCAAACTGGTGCAGAGAATAGGACTAAAGACCTGGAAAAGAACATCGTATACTTTGAGAGAAAAAAAATATTGAGCTATACTTCACGGACTGAGGTTAGTAAGGGCATACGCTCAGGGTAACGATTACATCTGCCAAAGCAAGTCCTTCGCAAGAAGGCAACCGTCCTAGCCCTTAGTAGAAAAGAGAGTTCGTAACGTAAAACCGAATCATCTATCCTTCAGGTCAATCTAGCATCACTGTTTGAAGTTTTCAAAATGGTGTTTTCGGTGATTACCACGGCAGGGAGCGTGAGATTTCATTCAAGAACCTCAAACGAATGCAATTATGAATTGGATCTCTGATTACAAGATAATTCCGAGACAATTAAGAGTAGAAGCTGATGTGCAAACGCCAATTAACTATCCCTTCCGTTCCATAAACAGACGCAAGACATATACGATTTCCAAAAGGTGATAATGCTGTGTTTGGGCCTGTCAAAGATCAAGGAGTCTGGTACCGGTGGTGGTGGTGGTGGTAATAGTAGTAGTAGTAGTAGTAGTAGTAGTAGTAGTAGTAGTAGTAGTAGTAGTAGTAGTCATACTTGTAGCAATACAAAATATTTCGTAAATGAATGCAAGGCATATACGGGTTCAAATTGACGATAATGCTCCATTTGGGCCTGTCAAGGATCAAGGAGTCAGGTAACGGTGGTAGTATATTACTGTGGACTACAGTACGCATATTAACTTCTCGTGATGATAAAGTAGATATATAATAATAATAATAATAATAATAATAATAATAATAATAATAATAATAATAATAATAATAATAATAATAATAATAATAATATCTCACTACCCACTTGAGATAATGTATTAATTAAATTATGCATATAATACATTATGGAACCCATATAATATATGGTGTCTTAGGTTCCATAATCTTTATTCAATTCAGAGATATTCCCTATTTAATGATTATGGCCCGATTTCTTCAACATTGTAAACTTAGGATACCATGTTGTTAGGTAGCTGGACACACAAATGGATTTCATAAACGCATCTGACGCGGTGCTATGTATGGCTAGGATCCCGTACGGAATCCTAGCCATACACAAAACCGCGTCAGATGTGTTTATGAAATCCATTTGTGTGTGTCTAGCTACCTAACAACATGGTATCCTAGGTTTACACTGTTTAAGAAATCGGGCCTTTGTTATCAAGAGCCTTTGAAACTAATCAGTAAAAAAAAAAAAAAACTAATTTTACAAATATTCTCTTCATGACGAGACGATAAATACTTATCATTATACCCAACACGTGAATTTACTTATCATATTTCTCATTTATTTCTGCTTTAAAATGGGTGCTTGACGAAGCATAGGAGGGAAAAACTCCGAAGAAATTCGGTGGCAAATGTTGGTGTAGCCGTAAATGTTAAGAAAACGTGATAAGCCATTTAAGGATAAGCGATAAAGACTCTCACCCGAGTTTTAAATCCTCGTTACGGATAGATAAGTTCATCTTAGAAATGATAAGTCACTTTAGTAGTCCATAAGCGCCGATGCAGGGCGATATAGACCAACATGTTGAGGATGTTAATAGCCATGTTCTGCAAAGCTGTTTACCTACCACGGGCATAAGTTTTACTCTGTGAGAACAACAGTAAAGCCTTTATAACGCCGCTTTTATGCTGTTAAGAATGAACCTTTTTTTTTTACAGTGCAAATATTGGTGTTCGAGCATTTTTGTACATCACAAGAGTAAAAAATAAGAACATAGCTAAATTTTTAACACTTTCAAAAGGAAATTACTTTAGGAATGTAACATCTAAAAATCAGTGTTTTGTATAACCATCGATTATTTTCCAATTTTTACTTGAATCTTGGGTAAATATTCTCTCTCTCTCTCTCTCTCTCTCTCTCTCTCTCTCTCTCTCTCTCTCTCTCTCTCTCTCTCTCTCTCTCTCTCTCTCTCTCTCTCTCTCTCTCTCTCTCTATCTATCTTATCTATCTATCTATCTATCTATCTATATATATATATATATATATATATATATATATATATATATATATATTATATATATATATATATATATATTATATATATGTACACATAAACAGACACACACACACACACACACATACACGACACACGTTATCTCTGAAGGAAAAAAAAAGCAAAAACCTAGAAAACCAACTGCACCCCTGTATATGGTGGGGTGAATGTATAATACCTTAGCAAAAGGCCACCCTATTCCTAGATCTGATTTTAAT
>JAXCGZ010013950.1:12500-43638 GCA_037179515.1 Halocaridina rubra | reverse complement strand
GTTGGCATTATCAAATATAATTTGGAAGTCTGTGTTGCTCTCGCAAGTGGTAGTTATCAAGGTAGTTGCTGTTGATTCGGAAGAATGTCAGTGGACTTATGTAAGAACATAAAGGTAACTTTTCACACTGAAGTTGGTATAATTAAAATTTATCTATTGACTAGCACAAAAAAAAAAAAAAAATCGATGCAGCTTAACTTTGTAATAATGATTAGTTAAAATTATATTGGCATGAATGTTCGATGGCTGTAAAAATGTGCCAGTGGTAAAAGATTTCCATGTATGGAAATTATATGCTAAACTTTTGTTGGTGGAATTATTATGGAACATGCAAGTATATCTTGGGGACAAAAGATTACGTGTTAGATTAGATGAATATTTACAGTAAAGGGAGTCAAAACAGTATGTGTATGGCGTGTATGTGTTTTGGCATGTAGTTTTAATATCTCACAGCAACTTAGATGAAGTATTTCACCCTGCATATGTAGTGTTCCCATAGCTATTTCTGTAACTTGATAATTGTGTTTCAGTTATGCTTATATGAGTTTTTTTTCCTTTTTTATCCTAGAGCTATTTCCCACAGTGGTTTGGGGTAAGTGTTTGTTGCAATGTTGAGTGGACTTTTCTTGAATTAATCATAATTGTAGAGTTAGTGCACAGTTGAGGTGTTTGAAATGTTTCCCTAATGCAGTAATTTTTATTATTAATATTGTTACAGGATTGACTGTTCGGTTTATGTCTACTTGAATTATCATTTACCTAATTAGATGTTAATTTTCGGGTATTTAACAAGAGTGTAATAGCTAATTTCCAGGTATATTATGGAATTCTGTACTTGTATATCGAGTTATTATTTTTGTATTAGTAATTATTTGTGATTCTAAATAGAAATAAAATACAGTAATGTAATAGGAGCACATTCTACACAATTATCTTGAGGAGGATAAATGAGTCACCCTCGCCCAGACTGTACACTAATGTTCTAGTACTCCTATGTAAAAAGTAGTTAGGAATTTGAATGCAGTTCTGCATTTTCTATAATCATTTAAGTGGATGTGGTATGTAGCTGTTATTAGAGTGTATAGTGGTACCTGGAGAGTTTGCCTATGGACACTTTGCTTACCAAAGAGCTTGCCTACTGGACATCATGCCTATTGACATTATGCCTAATGGACTTTATGCCCAAAAGATGTCATGCTTAACAGACTTAACCTATAGGGGCATCGGGTTCAAACGTAACCTAATCTAACCAACTGGGACCCGAAATGTAGTAATACTTTTTGTATATTCTATTCCTGTGTCTACTAATTCAAATTATGTTGCAAATGATGATTCATCGATTATATTAAATAATTCCACTATATATTGAAATCTTTGACAAAGTGACCTTGCTGTCAGCACTGAAATGTCTATTAGGCATCATATAAGTTAGGCCTCATGTCCGCTGGGCATGGTGTCTGCAGTCATAATGTCCAATAGGCAAAGTGTCCATACAGTACTAACAAAAATTTGCCTATCATATTTATGACCAATCATTATGTTTTTAGTTTAAGTACTGTTAGGTACAGAGTTTGGCAATATTTACCTGTCTTGGATGGTTGATTGTACAATTTAAATTAGATATTTGGGAATAAAAATGCCATAATTATGTATAGCAATATCAACCGCCAATTTCACTTGTAGTAGGCTTTATTTTCCCATGGAAGAAGAAACTTTAATTTTTATTTTCTACCTTTTTTGTATATGTTTGTTTGTTTGTATTTTCCCAGCATGATGTCTTTGCTTAAGATTTCTTGCAAATATGTGAAATCGTTTTATTGTATGTTGTGCTGTTCTCTTGTATGACTTGTATTTGCACTTAACCATATATACAATACACATTACGTTATAAGAATAATCAACAGTCCACAATGTATTACAATGTTATATATTTGAAGTAAAATGCAAGTGCTCTTGTTGACTTCATCAGTTAACATCCTCAGTTCCACTGATCAAGGTAAAAATTGTTCTTGCCTTTTACTTCAAATATATTACATTATATATTATTGTGAACTTTCTCTATACTCTTATATTAAAACATCCACCTTGTTAT
The DNA here is from genome assembly GCA_037179515.1 of Halocaridina rubra. NCBI lineage: Eukaryota > Metazoa > Arthropoda > Malacostraca > Decapoda > Atyidae > Halocaridina > Halocaridina rubra. Next base: position 41,546 of record JAXCGZ010013950.1, on the reverse strand, counting down.
GAAGTTGCTTGTAACACACTGCTTTGATTTTAGCACGTAATTTAAGTTTTATGAGTAATTTTAAGTATCTTTATTTCATTCAATGAAAAATCTTATTACTCTTGTGTATTAAAATGTGCATAGTATAATAAGACTTGGAGCAATCCCTCTGTTCATGACATTTGTATTCATACTCTCTCATAGCTATTAATAAGGTTTTCACTCTATTGCCACTAAACGACGTGGGGTAGACTTTGAGTTCTGGAAGATTAATATGGGAGAAACTGAAATTGAATGGTTAAGGACAGATAACTCAAGAAGCATATGAACTTGTCAATGAAAAGAGATGCGAGGAGTGAATAAAAATGAGTGTGATCCAAGTTAAGTGTTCTGGTAAGAGTAATTAACGTGATGAAAGACAAAAGTTTGACTGGAAACTTTGACCCTTTTGTAAAGATCTTTGAGAGGCTAATCATTGGTATAACTAAATACTTAGAGATGTCACCGAAAGTAAGTACCCTATTTCAAGAAGGGGTTCCTTCATAATTAGGCATGTTGTGTTACAGAAAGAACAATGCATGATTTTGAAATGATGAAAAATAAATGGAGATATTGCTGGTCTTATTGAAAGAATGTTAGATGATTTTCTTTTTTTGGTAAAGGCAGCTATAAGGAAAAGTGAGAGGATATTTCATGTAAAGTCATAAGTATGGATAATGGAAAAGGTATAGTGTAATGGTAAGGAATAATGTAATAAACAATATAGGTAGGATGGTGAGTTTTGTGGGGAAAGGCGAGTGATTATAAATTCATCGGTGGGTTATGTAAAAGATATGTTTAAAATAAAAAGAATAAGTAAAGGAAAAGATTATATGAGTAATATGTGAAGTTGGTAGCCTGACCTGGGTGAAGATTGACCTCTCTTAAGAGATTTATTTTATACAAATGTTATGAGTACAGGAGAAAGTACAGGGAAGCGAAACACGATACTAAGGATGCAATAAGAGCACTTTAAGAAAGAGGAAAATAGATGCTTGAAGAGTTATTATAAAAATAGACTTAGGGCAAAAAGGTAAAAAAAAATTAGTCTAGTAAGTTCTATCTGCTAATAAATTACAGAAAATGTGTATTTAAAAGTGATACTGGAGGTGGTATTTACCCGTATAGAGGTAATGATAAAGTAAGAATAATGGAAGTTCAGGCAAGAACACCGTTTTGTCTATCAAGTGTTGCCCTGAGGCATAATGTAGCTTGTTCGTAAGTTAGAGAATATATATATATATATATATATATATATATATATATATATATATATATATATATATATATATATATATATATATATATATATATATATATATATATATATATATATATATATATACAACGTCAGTGTTCCGTTCCTGACAGCTGACTGAAGTTGGATTTTGACGCAAGTCGGAAAAGACCTAAATTCGAACGTAGATCCCCTAACTAGTGGTAAAAATAAATCATCTAAAACATAGAAAAATAATCTAAGTTTTTTAATCTATGATAAATAAAACAGTAAAACTAAACTTAACAGTATTGCTTACCTTTACTTGTGTACCATAAAATATAACAATAGTAAACTTACACTACAGTACAGTACATTATTGCTTACCTTTACTCGTGTGGTTGGTTTGCAGACTGGAAGGGGCGTTGGAAGGGAGGGAGAGACAGGCTTATTGGGAGGTGGAAGCTGGAGAGGCAGGTGCTGAGGAAACTTGGACAGGTGAGTCTGGAGAGGCAAAAGAACACACAGCAGATGATGGACATATTGAGGCAGGTTAGTCTACAGAGGTAGAGGGTACAGGATCTGCTGGTAGGGCTCTACCTTCCTGAAGATTTGCTCTCTTCTTCTCATATATTTCCTTTTAACACTGCAGGGCATCATTGATCCCTCTATCGACCTTAGTGTACCTGGCAACGTAGGGGTCCTGAGCCTTGAGCTCTACCAACAATTCCTCTGCCAGGGCAAACGTTCTTCCAATTCCCTGGTTGTGAGTCTCTTGGGCTCTGGGCTTGGTAGTTCTTCCTCCTCTTTAATCATCTGCTTCTCCAGTTGAATGAGGTCCTCAATAGATAACTACTCGCCATGAGATTCCAGGAGCTCTTTTACATCATCAGCCTTCAACTCTAATTCGAGCTTCTTGATCATGACAGCTAAGTTCTTGGATACAGCCTCAACTGTCTTGTCAAAGCCTAGGAAGTCATGCACAAAGTAGGTGTATGCTTCTTTCCATACCCCATTTAAGTTCGTTTGCATCACTTCCTCTCAAGCCTCAGCAATTTTCTTCACAGCATGAAGAATACTGTACAACTTCCAGAAATCTTTGAGAGTCAAGTTCTTGTCCTTCTCAGTTTCCCTGAGAGCCATAGTGATTGTCTTTCGGAGGTAGTAGGCCTTGAAAGAGGCAATAATCCCCTTATCCATTGGCTGTAGCAGAAAAGTGGCAGTAGGTGGAAGGCAAGCCACCTTTACATTAGGATGAAAGTCATCCAAATGGGCAGGGTGACCAGGGGCATTGCCCAGGATTAGCAAGACCTTAAAGGGCAGGCCCTCTCTGCTTCAGGCACAAAATTTTTGCTGAACCAGTCCTCAAATATTTGAAGGGTTATCCAAGCCTTCTTGTTTGACTCCCAGATGACTGGCAGTTGATCCTTCCAAACGCCCTTGAGTGCCCCTGGGTTTTCTTCAAAATAAACCAACAAGAGCTTCAGCTTACAGTCTCCAGCAGCATTAGAGCCCCAAAAGCAAAGTCAGTCTCTCCTTGCTTACTTTATGGCCTGGTGCTGTCTTCTCCTTGGCGATGTATGTACTACTAGGCATATGCTTTCAGAATAAGCCAGTCTCATCCACGTTAAATACCTGTTCGGCACGGTAACTCTCCTTCCTTATTATCTCAGCCAAAGCAATAGGAAATACCACTAGCAGCTTCACCTTGCATTCTTATGTTATGCAAATTAACACGAGCCATAAAACAATTAAACCTTCCCCCTTTTCTTTTTTCAAGGCTTAGAACAATATTTTAGCCTTTTCCTGTATAATCATGAGGCTCACTGGGATACGCTGTCAATTCTGGTCTTCAAGCCAAAGATCTAGCAGTCTCTCCATCTCAACCATAAGGCGACTACGCTGCGTAGTGATCATAGTGGACATCATAGTAGTTGAACCTTTCATGTGGTGATGAATGCAATCTTTGTCTTTGATGATCGGGGCCACAGTTTTATGGGCTAATCTGAGGGTGTGGCCAATGTTCGTAGAAGTTTCTCCCTTTTAAGCACGATTCACTATTTCAATTTTAATTTCCATGGTGATGGCTTTTCTTTTCTTCATAGGACTGCCATCAGAACTATCACCAATAGGCTTAGGAGGCATAGTAATGTCAGTAATGAGCGAAATAAATAAGAGAACACATAAAACACGAGGCACAATGTGGCGGGCGGGAATAAATTGAGTGGTAGTTCTTCTTCTTCTTTTAATACCTTGTGACGCCGTTTTCTTACACGATGCTCAACAAACTATTTCGAATAAAATCGTATTTACGGCTATGTGTAAGGTATTTTAGTTTCTTAATGTAATATAATCCTTCAATATAACCAAATACATAAATAAAAAAGTCATTAACCTGATATACAGAAATACAGTTGTGCTGCTACTAATGCCTATCCTCTCCCATTAGAAGATGAAGAAGAAGCAATAATTCTTTTTCTAATGCTACATTACGCCATGTTCTTACATGACACTCAACAAACTTTTTTGCATAAAATTGTATTTTTGGCTATATATATGGTATTTTTTTTCAGATTCAACATAATCCTTCAGTATAACTAAATGTATAAACAATTGAACAAAAAAAAGACATTAAATTGATAAATACGAATACAGCTGTGCTGCTAGCTATATATTTGTGTGTATTTCGAATAAAATCGTATTTATGTCTATGTGTACACTCATTTCGCTTTTTACACATGTTTAAATCCGCAAAATTGGAATAACTCCCCCAAAAAATAATAGTAAAAAAATGCAAAATACGCGAATAACACCCGCCCCCCCCAAAAAAAAATAATAATACTCATTTTAGTAAATAATCGACCGCCTCGGAGGCACTTTTCCGCCATGCTGCCATGTGCTTCAGTGTTTCTTTACCTAGCATACTGCATGGATATATCGCTTGTTCTAACTGTGTTTGTGTTAAGGTTTGTATATCGTCAGGGAAAGAGCGTGTGAGAGCGCATCAGCTGATACGGAGGCGGCAAAACGTTTGCAGATAGAGGTTCATTCTCCTGCATCCTCCTCCTCTTCTACCGCTTAATGCGAAAGGATATTATGAAGAGAATGGAAAACATTCTAAGTACAGTACGTGGATGAGTATTAAGAACAAGCAGCAACCAAACTTACCATATAATATCGTCAGGGAAATTGCGTGCGAGAGTTCATCAGCTGATACGGAGGTGGCAAAACATTTGCGGATAGAGGTTCGTTCTCCCGCATCCTCCTCCTCTTCTACCATTTAATGCGATCGAATATTATGGAGAGAATGGAAAAATAGTATTAAGAATAAACAGCAACCAAACTTGCAATACAATATCGTCAAGGAAATAGCATGCAAGAGTGCATCAGCTGATACGGAGGCGGCAAAACGTTTGCAGATAGAGGTTTGTTCTCCTGCATCCTCCTCCTCTTCTACCACTTAAGTTACATGCTCACCGCCACCATGCATGTCCCAGTGTATGCCTGTTGCCCACCGCATAATAGAGTGCATTAATTTGTTTACTGTGCAATAAATCTGTATATCTTTTATACTCTACACTATTTGCATGTTAATATAAATAACTACAGGTCTCTCTGCTTTGTTATGTACTTGTAAAATATGTTTTACTTATCTTATATCTTTGGCATAGTGTGTCTATGCTTTTTTTCAATTCTCCTCATAACATTAAATTGCATTAAGCGGTAGAAGAGGAGGAGGATGCAGGAGAATGAACCTCTAACCAAAACGTTTTGCTGCTTCCATATCAGCTGATGTTTATCACTATTCAGGCACAATATCTTACTCATAAAATATTCATTTACTCACCCTATTTGGGGTTTATCAAATTTTCAAGGTTATAGTATTATTAATATTCCTTGGTTTTAAATATTATTCTATCTTTACATATCGACCATGCTGCATGATATCTTAACGTAAACAATATCAGCTGAGACAAAAAGAAAACCATACAATTCGTTACAAAGAAAATGTATATCGTACTGTACATAGGAAACTTAAATGAAATATATATATTCTCTACACGCTATTTCCCTGACGATATTATATCAAAAGCTTGTTTGCTGTTTGTTCTCAATCCTTTTTTTCAATTCTCTTCATAATATCACGTTTATATAAATTTACGCTTGCGAGCCGTTATTAATAAAGTAAAGGGTGAGTTGTTAACAGTGCTGGGAGGGTTTATACAGTAAAGGTAAAAATAAATGTAAAATACCTGTAATAAATATGGTGCTCCAACTTCGTGGATTTTCACCTTTCGCGGCTGGTCCCGGAACCGAACCCCTGCGATAAACGAGGGAGCACTGTATATACACCTAGTTTGCTTTTTACACGTGTTTATAATCCGCAAAATTGGAATAAAGCCCCTAAAAAAAAATACGAAATTTGCGAATAACGCCCATGCACAAAAAATGGAAAAAAAAAATATTCATTTTAGTAAATAATCGACCACCTCAGAGGCACTTTTCTGCCATCCTCCTCCTCTTCTACCACCTAATGCGATTGGATATTATGAAGATAATGGAAAAAAAGCATCAAGAACAAACAGCAAACAAACTTTCGATATAATATAGTCAGGGAAATAGCGTACAAGGGTGCATCAGCTGATACGGAAGCGGCAAAACGTTTGCAGATAGAGGGTCGTTCTCCCGCATCCTCCTCCTCTTCTACCGCTTAATGCGATCGAATATCATGAAGAGAATTGAAAAAAAGCATCAAGAACAAACAGCAAACAAACTTTCAGTATAATATTGTCAGGGAAATAGCGTACGAGGGTGTATCAACTGATACGGAAGCGCCAAAACATTTGCAGATAGAGGTTTGTTCTCCCGCTTCCTCCTCCTTTTCTACCGCTTTATGCAATCTAATATTATGAAGAGAATTGAAAGAAAGCATTAAGAACAAACAGCAAACAAACTTTCGATATAATATCGTCAGGGAAATAGCGTGTAGAGAATATATATATATTTCATTTAAGTTTCCCATGTACAGTACGATATATGTTTTCTTTGTAACGAAATGTATAGTTTTCTTTTTGTCTCAGCTGAGTTTTTGTTTACGTTAAGATTTCGTACAGCATGGTCAATATGTAAAGAAGATAGAATATGTTTAGAACCAAGGAATATTAATAATACTATAATCTTGAAAATTAGATAAACCCCAAATAGGGTGAGTAAATAAATATTTTATGAGTAAGATATTGTGCCTGAATAGTGATAAGCATCAGCTGATACAGAAGCGGCAAAACGTTTGCGGATAGAGGTTCATTTTCCCGCATCCTCCTCCTCTTCTACTGCCTAATGCGATCGAATATTATGAAGAGAATTGAAAAAAAAAACATTAAGAACAAATAGCAAACAAACTTGCCATATAATATCGTCAGGAAAATAGCGTGCGAGGGTGCATCAGCTAATACGGAGACGGCAAAACGTAGAGGTTCGTTCTCCCGCATCCTCCTCCTCTTCTACCGCTTAATGCTATCGGATATTATGGAGAGAATGGAAAAACAAATCAGCTGATACGGTGGCGGCAAAACTCTTGCAGATAGAGATTCGTTCTCCCGCATTCTCCTCCTCTTCTACCGCTTAATGCGATTGGATGTTATGGAGAGACTGGATAAAAAGCATTAAGAACAAACAGCAAACAAACTTGCGATATAATATAGTCAGGGCAATAGTGTGTGAGAGTGCATCAGCTGATGCAGATAGAGATTCGTTCTCCCGCATCCTCCTCGTCTTCTACCCCTTAATGCGATCGGATATTATAGAGAGAATGGAAAAAAAGCATTAAGAACAAAGAGCAAACAAACTTGCCATATAATATCGTCAGGGAAAAAGTGTGCTAGAGCAAAAACGTTTGCATATAGAGGTTCGTTCTCCCGCATCCTCATGCTCACCGCCACCATGCACGTCCCAGTATATGCCTGTTACCCACCTCATGATAGAGTGCATTAATTTGTTTACTGTACAGTAAATCTGTATATCTTTTATACTGTACACTATTTGCATGTTAATATAAATAACTACAGGTCTTTCTGCTTTGTTATGTACTTATAAAATATGTTTTACTTATATCTTCAGTATAGTGTGTGTCTTTGTATGGTTACGAAACGTACCTATGCCCATTGTTTCTTATGGAAAATGACTCGTTAAATTACTCGGCACTTCTGAGAACCTATCTTCGCGTTATTCTAAGAACTAGGTGTATATGAATCATATTTTACCCATGACCCGGACTTGAACCTAAGACACACAATTACTGTGTCAAGGTGCTATCAACTACACCACTGAAAAACCTAAGAAAATTCCTAGTGCAAGTGCTAAGCGTCATGCTCTAACGCTGGACGATAAACTGGCTATGATCGGATATTATGAAGAAAATTGAAAAAAAGCATTAAGAACAAACAGCAAAGTTATTTTTAATATAATATTGTCAGGGAAATAGCGTGTGAGGGTGCATCAGCTGGTACGGAAGTAGCAAAACGTTTGCCAATAGAGGTTCGTTTTCCCGCATCCTACTCCTCTTCTACCGCTTAATGCAATCGGATATTATGAAGAAAATTGAATAAAAGCATTAAGAACAAACAGCAAACATATTTTGAATATAATATCGTCAGGGAAATAGCGTGTGAGGGTGCATCAGCTGATACGGAAGTAGCAAAACGTTTGCCAATAGAGGTTCGTTCTCCCGCATCCTACTCCTCTTCTACAGCTTAATGCGATCGGATATTATGAAGAAAATTGAATAAAAGCATTAAGAACAAACAGCAAACATATTTTTAATATAATACTGTCAGGGAAATAGCGTGTGCGGGCGCATCAGCTGATACGGAAGTGTGACAAAACGTATGCATCCTCGTCCTCACTGCCACCATCAGTGTTGCCAGAATACATGAATGAGAGAAATGATATATATAAAAAACATACATGTAAGCTGGTAAGTTATTTCAAGTATCTTAAAGATGAAGTACATTTTTATTTAAATTACAGCACTACCATCTTGTAATTAATATATATCTTAAAAGGTACCATACATTTGAAAATAAAAACATCCGCTTTATCTGGCAACACTGGCCACCATGCATGTCCCATGCTAAACCTGTTGCCAACGGCATAATAGAGTTCATTAATTTGTTTACTGTACAGTAAATCTGTATATCTCTTATACTGTACACTATTTGCATGTTAATATAAATAACTACAGGTCTTTCTGCTTTGTTATGTAATAAAATATGTTTTACTGTACTATATATTATTGAAAATTGCATTCATGAATAAAGTACAGAACTAGGAATAGTTATTTTCGGTTTAGGCTAGACAAGTAAATTTGGCGTAGCCTAGCCTAGGCTAGCCTAGAGACAAGCTAATTCGATTTAAGTCGTTTTTCGACTAAAGTCGTCTCTCCTGGAACCAATTAACAACGTTGGATGAGGTATACCTGTGTGTATATATATATATATATATATATATATATATATATATATATATATATATATATATATATATATATATATATATATATATATATATATATATGTAGTCGCCGTGGCTCAATCGGTAGCGTCTCCGACTCTGAGGCGTCAGGTCGAGGGTTCGCGCCCCGTCACGGTCTGAGGTTAGCAAGGGCATGCACTCAGCGTAAGGATTACATCTGCCAAAACAAGTCCTTCGCAAGAAGGCAACCGTCCTAGCCCTTGGTAGATAAGGGAGTCCGTGACGTAAAACCGGAACAACATATATATATATATATATATATATATATATATATATATATATATATATATATATATATATATATATATATATATATATATATATATATATATATATATACTCCCAACTTACGAATGAGTTAGGTTCCAGAGGTTCAGACAAAGTAGAGCTGTTCGGAATTTGTGTTTAAGTAAAAAAAAAGTTATGTGCAGTACATGCATATGCAGTACTGTACCATACAGTACTTAGGCTAAAGACACTTAACTACTACTTAAAACATAAAGTATAGAGTATAAATGAATTTTAATACAGTAATAATAATGTAATTTTACAGTATATTATAGTAACATATACATTAATACTTGGGTAGATAATGGGTAGGTTATTATTCATATCTATGAATGTTTGAAGCTCGATTGTTCATAAGTAGGAATTGTTATATATATATATATATATATATATATATATATATATATATATATATATATATATATATATATATATATATATATATTCGATTTTGAAGAGACTGAAGCCTGAAAGAAAAGTTTGTTTGGGAGTGTGATATAAGAGAGATCAGCGTTAATATGGAGATGAGGATATGATACAGTAAATATATGGAGGTTCGAAATATAGAGATACTGTATTCTTATATGGTGTTAATCTTGAGGCAATAGGTAGTTTTAGGTAAGGGGACAGACATCAGCTCAAAGAGCCATGAGCAAATAGATATAGAATAACTTACGAACATTTAGAGATACGAACATATGAAAAGTGTATTGCCTGAGCAGGCAGCAGTTATTATGCAGCAAATTATGGATGGTTCCAATGTTTCAAAAAATGTTCAAACTTGCATCATGTATCTTTAGGATTAGAAAATAAATGTATTATGTTCTAACCACCTTTAATTTGTTACATATATGATGAAGGAATGTTTGGTAGACATATACTACACCCAATACAGTAATGCACATACAAAATATCAACTTACAAATAATTCAGGATATGAACTGCCGTTCAGAACTTAACTCGTTCATAAGTTGGAGTGTGTCTCTACTGTGTAGGAGAGAAAGAATAACTATTTGGCTTATTTAGTAAAATGTTGAAGGAAGAGTATTTGTAAGACATTCTAATACTGTACTAGATTTTGGATTGCTTGATCAGACAGTCACTCCAACAGTGCTATGTTGGTATCAAGTTGGATCTTAAAATGCATGAGAGTGCCAGAAAACAGAGGGTGTTGTCTACAGATTTGTGGAAGTTATAGAGCTATAAATAAAAAAAATAAGAGTAATATGTAAGATGTTTCGTAGAAAGAGTGGAACCTTACTTAGTTAGTATTGATACTAGGAAAGAGTGATTAATGTGGGAATGTGGGAGCAATGCAAAGGATTAACAGGGCAGTTATGCATTTTTAAGGTTAGGTTAACTAATACTGAATTAAGTTCTATGTATGGAAGTAGCAAATATTTTACATATGAAAGTATTTTATTTACTTTTTTAATATCTTCATTTTCAAAATCGACTAACACTATTATAACTGTTTTACCTTCATAGGTAACTGATAAGCTGACGGAAATTATATCAGCACTCGTGGGTGCAACAGATCAGAGGGATGGAGGGAGTGTAGATGGACTCAGCAATGAGACTCAAGTTGCCCTTGAGGCACTGAGGGGTTTAGCAGCCCTTCTGCCACGTCTGCCTAAGGACACAGTTGTTCAGCACACTCCCACATTACTTATAAGAATTAGATTGTTTTCAGAGAGGGTAAGTGATGTTTTCAGAGAGGGTTAGTATTGGTAATGAATGTATTGATATATTTTAGAAGTTGTTTAATTGAAATTTAATTTTGCCATTTTTCTGTGCTAGGCAGTCGTTTTGAAATTGATGAGGAAATGTATTATAGATAAAACTTGTTTTCTTTGAACATTATCAAAATATTTGTCAATATATAGTAATATTTCATTATATAATACAGGTATTTACTCTCCAGCTATAAAATCTGTTACAGAATATACTGTATACTATTCATGTGTGATTCTTCTTTTGTAGTAGAACTGCAATAACGAAATTAAGTATTATATGAAAATAATGTTATATGCTTCATAATACGAATAATTTGACAATAATAAAATTTCTTAGCTTAAAAAGCAATAACTGTAACCTTAAATTCGCAGTCTTCGGGTGAAGTACGAGAAGCAGGTTTAGGAGTTTTGAGAGGCTTGGCTGCATCTGTAGGCGGTACTGAGGAATTTCAGGAACATCTACATTTACACCTTTTAGCTGCTCTCATACATTTAGCTGATCCTCATCCACCAACTGTAGTGGTTTGTATAATAAAACTAACTTTTATTTTGTATTTTCTGTATACAAAGACCTATATACAAGCTAAAAATGTGGAGAATGCCAATATAGTTTTTTAAATTGCAGATTTGCAGGATTGTGTGATCTCATATATTTCATATACAAATTGTCTCACAAACTGAATATAGTTATGTCCTCTTTATAACAAAAACACTTGTCAACAAATTTTGAATCTTGATGCTGTTTATAATAATGGCATTGTTAATAGTTTCAACATAATGCCTTTTGTAGTTTATACTTCCTTATCTATAATATTTATAAAAGATTGAAACAGAGAGATTGTGTCAAATACTGAGTAATAATGAATCATTTTATTAGGGGTGTATAAAAGCAATGAGTAATAATACAGAATTATTTATTAAAGTACCGCTGAAACATTGGGAAATCTGTCATGCCTTCAATATTTAGTATGGAAGCGTTGTACAGCTCACACAGCCTACAATCTTGAAGGGTATTTGCAAAATTTGCACGGCTCCTTCGTTGCTTCCTATATGAGTGTGCAATGATATTTTGCTTTCCCAGGAGAGTTTTTCTGGTGCACCAAATCCAATTTCTTGTTGCTTTAAATAATCTTATTTTTATTACAGATGTGCAAGAGTGCTTTACAAGCATTAGGTCCTCATCTGAGTTCTGAAGGAATGTGTTCCATGTTTAAGACCCATCTTGTCCCTAGTGGCACTCTTACTTATCACCAATTTATTACAGACCTCACAAAGTATATGGTATGTATTAGTTAAGACATGATGTTGCATATATACTATAACCTTCATCTTTGGTGTTTTTGAGCAACTTGATGTTGTGTTCTGTATACTATTATTTATAATAATATTCCCAAAAGAACTCTCCAGCGTTATTGCAAACTTGGAAGAACAAAAGTTGTCATCAGCATTTCACGTCACATCTTGAATCTGCTCTGTTTTATTCCAGTTTAGTTTGATAAGAAATCTGGCAACTATTGAATGCAAAAAGAGATTCTGAAAGTTTGCACAGGCAGCAAAAAATAGAATACACACAAGAGGGATGGTGTGTAGAAGTTCATTATTTGTTTTGGATGCAGCGTCTCTACTTAGTTCTCATACCTTTTTTGTCTTCTCAGTCAGGTGCTCCATGAATGTCTTATTGAAGGAGAATGTTCTCTGCTTGTATGCTGCATGTGTGACACTTAAGGAGTGTTGGCAGCTCTTATTACTCCGGCTGTAATGTGTCTGATATCCTTGGCTGTAGCCACTTCATGTTTTGAGAGTTCCATTGGATATACGAATTGAAATACTTATTAAAAGATGTTATGTTATCAATTTCTCATATATTTCAGGTAACTGATATGAAAGATCATCTAGGCTTTTTCATCCAAGCAGGGTCTTCATACTTCAAGAGTTCTGAACCATCTTTGCGTCATGCAGCTGCCCTTTTAATAGGTAATGTATAGGGTGCAGGCTTATTAATATTGGTTGGAATATACAGACAGAAACAAGGCATATTGCTATTATTTACTGAAAAAAGACATAATTATATGGGTGTGATTTTTTTCTGATATTCGAACAGGTATTAGGAAACTTAGTACAGTATTCAGTATTATCTGAAGATACTTAAGGTCATTTTACTCTGACATGCTTTTGTAAACAGAGGGACAGGAAACCACATTGTAATATAATTTCCTAATGCATCTAATACCTCCTTGTGTGATAAGTCTTGCTTAACCTAATATCACAAAATCAGATACGGAAAACAACTACTCAAATAAATTTTATCACAAAATACTTACAATTCATTATGCTAGCTCTACTTAGATTACAATTTGCAACTTTACCGAAAAACAATATTATGTCTCTTGGTTTGCTATACTATTCTTTACCTGATTACATCTCCGTGCCATCCACTTGAGACACACACACACTTGACTACTCAGTGGCATGAGTAGAAATTCAAGAGACAGATAATGAGAGAGATCTAGAAGTAAACATACTGGCAGATTTGTCTCCATAAATGCATGTAAATGGCATAGTAAGGGCAGCATATGCTTTCTTAGCAAATGTAAGGGTAGCCTTCAGGCACATGGACAAGGAAATGTTCAGATATAGTTATGTAACCTCTGTGAGGCCAAAGCTTGAATATGCAGCCCCCTTTTGGAATCCGCACATGAAAAATCACGTGGTTAAGCTGGAAAAAGTTCAAAGACATGCCATGAAACTGGTTCCAGAAATACACAATCTCTGTTATGATGAGAGGCTGGGGGAACTAGATTTAACATCACTCGAAGCTAGAAGTTGAGGGGGAATATGGTGACAGTTTTTAAAATTCTTCATGGTTATGACAGAGTGGATAGGGATCGATATTTTGATTTGGCTGGCACTAGAATTAGAGGTCATAGTTTGAAGCTTCGTAGAAAACTTCATTGCAGGATGTAAGGAAGTACTTTTTTAGTGTAAGAATAGTTGATAATTGGAATACGCTAAGCGAGGAGGTAGTTAATGCTAACTCAATCCATAGTTTAAAGGACAAGTATGATAAATATCACTAAATACAAAATGGAACCGACCAGGAGACAGGAAGTTATGAGTTGGGGCTCCTTCCCGTAAGCACAATTATATATATATATATATATATATATATATATATATATATATATATATATATATATATATATATATATATATATATATATATATATATATATATATATACACACAGTAATCTCTTGCTATTTCACGGTTCACCTATCGCGAATTCAGTGCATCACGGATTTTTTTTTGGGGGAAATTTATTTATTTGTTTATTTATGTATTTATTTTTTTAATTATTGTGACACCAGGACGGGCTAAAAAATGATAAAATAAAACAGCCTTTATCAGGCTTGTAAAGTGAAACAGATGGAGAGTATAATGACCTGTCAGATGTGATGGGATGATAAAAGATGTGTAATGAATATCTAGTTCTCTGCTGGGCTTTAATATACCTCTGCATTACTTTCAGGATGTCTATTCCAGTAATTCTCCTTAGATCTTATTATTATTATTATTGGCAACAATAATTTTCCTTTGATGATAATTGTGGAGATTATTATTATTATTATTATTATTATTATTATTATTATTATTATTATTAAGCTCTCATCATTGTTTGTACATCTGTTGGTTTATTTACTTTAATAACTGTGTACAGTGCCCCTCCCGAGTTGGCTGGGACAAAGAGAGTGTGGGGGGGTTTGGAAGAATAGAATGTTTTTTTTTTTTTTTTTTATGAGTGTGACACCGGGGACATGCAGAAACTGCCCTAATCGATAAAGGCCCGGGCACGAGAAAATTCCAAGATGAAGGAAAAGAAAAAGGTTAAGGACAAGGCAGAGATGAGGTAATGTCACACAAAGGAAAACGACAAACAGTAAAAAACAGTCAAAGTACAGAGGACCCAGATAAATGGAGGACTAGGCTCTGAGATGACGATAGATCTGCTTATTGAAGGATGAAAGGTCATAAGAATTAGGAAAGACAGAAGGAGGAAGAGAGTTCCAGAGTCTGGAGGTAGATGGGAAGAAGCAGTAGCTGCACCGATCAAAATATATATATATATATATATATATATATATATATATATATATATATATATATATATATATATATATATATATATATATATATATATATATATATATATATATATATATATATATATATATATATATATATATATATATATATATATATATATATATATATATATATATATATATATATATATATATATATATATATATATATATATAGCACTGTACAGACACTCTCTAGCTTCCCAACGAGTTAGGTCCAGAAGTCCGTTTGTAACTAGAATGGTTCATAAGTTATGTTTATTAACAAAATAAGACTGTACAGTACATGCATATGCAGGACTGTACAGGGGGTCCACTTTTAATGTCAGGGTTCCGTTCCTGACAGCTGAGTTAACAAGAATTTCGACTTAATTCGGATCACACCTATAATTCAAACCTAGGTCCCCCACTAATTCTACAAAGAATACTCTAAAACATAGCAAAATAATCTTATGCATAAAAATAGTAAAACTACACTATGCAGTTTTGCTTACCTTTACTACTGTGGTTGGCTTGCATCTGGAAAACTGAATAACCTCAGGCTCCATCCCCAAGTTAGTGTTGAATAGCTTAACATCAGTGAATGGGCACAAGATCAAGTGGGTTACGTTTCTTCTTCCCCCCTTTCCCATTTTCGCAGCATTAAACAATCTATTTGTTCTCTCCTGAATCAACAGGAGGCTCACTGGGATGTGCTGTCAATGCTGGTCATCCAGCCAAAGCACATCTTGATACTGAATATAAGCATCCACAGCGAATGAGCACGATACACAAAATGGCAGATGAGAGAGTGCAAAGCACAACCTTTACAATGACACTTCTCTAAATTCTTGTTCTTATAGTGCTGTCCTTTTGGTTTGTCTCTTTCTCCAAAATTTATATTTGGCAATTTTGTAAATATATTAAATCTGATTCCTGCAAAAAACCTTATAAATAAATAATTGAATAAATAAAACCATTAACCTGATATATACGTATACAATCATATCTTGTGACTATTCTTCTGCCAGTCTCAACAAACTATTATGCATAAATATCGTATTTACGGATATGTATTTAGTAATTTTGTAAGTAAATAAAATCTAAATCCTTCAGATAACCAAATACTTAAACAAATAAGTAAATAAAACAGTTAACTTGATACATTATATATGTATTCAACAATGTCGTGTGACTATTCTTCTGCCAACCTCAACACAATTTTTCGCATGAGAAGATCGTATTTATGGAAATGTATCGGGTAATTTTGTAAATAATTTAAGTCTAATTTCTTCAGATAACCAAATATATAAACAAATGAGTAAATAAAACCATTAACTTTATACAGTATATACGTATGCGGTACAACAATGCCGTGTGACTAGTCTACTGCCAACCTTAACAAAATTTTTCATGTAAAGATCGTATTTATATCTATGTATTTGGTAATTTTATAAATAAATATAGTTTAATTCCTTCAAATAAATACATACATAAACAAATAAATAAATAAAACCATTAATTTGATACAGTATATACGTATACAGTAATGTTGTGTGACTATTCTTCTGCCAACCTCAAAGCAATTTTTCGCATGAGATCATATTTACGGATATTTAGTTGGTAATATTGTAAATAAATTAAGTCTAATTCCTTCAAATAACCAAACACATAAACAAATAAATAAATAAAATTATTAACTTGATACAGTATATTTGTATACTGTACAACAATGCCCCGTGATTATTCTTCTGTCAACCTCAACAAATTTTTTTGAATAAAGATCATATTTCCGGCTATGTACTTGGTAATTTTATGAATAAATTAAGTCTAATTCCTTCAGATAACTAAATACATACACAAATAAATAAGAAATAAAAAAAATAACTTGATACAGTATATATGTATACAGCAGTGTTGTGTGACTATTCTTCTGCCAGGTTCACAAACTGTTCAGCGCACATGGTCTGAATTTACTGCACCAGCCAGGTAGCTAAAAAACATAATTTTTTAATAAATTATTAGTTATTTACTGGCCTCCGATGTAATGGCAGAATGACTTTATACCGGGACCCCCTGTACATTGCTTAGCTTAAAGTCACTTAACTACTTTAAAAACATAAGCATACAGTAGTAATGAATTTCAATACAGTATTAATTATGTAATAATACAGTACAGCACAGTAATAATTACATTATTACATGGGTAGATTGTTGGTAGGTTTTTGTTCATATCTATGAATGTTCGTAACTCAGTTGTTCATAGGTAGGGAAGCTTCTGTACATACAAAATATCAACTTATGAACAATTCAGGATACACACTGCTATTCAAAATGTAAGTCATTCGTAAGTTGTGGGGCGTCTGTATATGTGAACTGACTCTTAATTATGTACATAACAAATCATTAATTTGAATTATCCTAGAAGCCATAAGTCTTTTGAATTTTTTCTGAAACTAAATACCCTTTACAGTTTTGTTGAATTCAGTATAAACTTATTTGACAACCTGCTGCATGTTATGAGAAATACTGAATAATCCAAGAACAGTGTATATGACTCATTTATGTATTATGTATTATATTTTAAAACTTTTTCCGTCTTGCACAGGTAATCTTGTGTACCATTGCAAAGGAGATGAGGAGATCAACGTGTCCTCTATTAGTCACGGCTTAATGTTTCTCTTACGTGACCCAGATGCTTCTGTGAGAACAGCCGCAGCTATTGCTATTCCTCTGCTATTCCGGCATGAAGAACTGCTCTAAAGCAATTTCTATATCTCTTAAGAGATACTAAGCATTGAAGAAAGTGCAATTAGTATATATTCTATGTGTGTGCATCTTAAAGTCAGACTTAATTATTTATAAAGTTTATGTAATAAGAAATTTTTATTTTATGGATGTTACTTTCCTATTTTTACTTTTTTTTAATGTTCTTGATAGATATTTTCTTATATTATTATACTGTTTTGCATTACTATACATGGTGCCTCTATGACTACCTTATAATTGACTTTCTGATTTGCCCCAAACAAAAAATTTATCATTCTCAGTTACTTTCCTATTTTTACTTTTTTTTTTTTTTTTTTTAAATGTTCTTGATAGATATTTTCTTATATTATTATACTGTTTTGCATTACTATACATGGTGCCTCTATTAGTACCTTATGAGTGACTTAATGATTTGCCCCAAACAAAAAATTTATCATTCTCAGTTACTTTCATATTTTTACTTTTTTTTTTTTTTTAATGTTCTTGATAGATATATTCTTATATTATTATACTGTTTTGCATTACTATACATGGTTGCCCCAAACAAGAAATTTATAATTCTCAAAGACTGATATCGGAAATCATTCCTTAGGTTCGTTTCATAACGTTCCTAATCTTATAATTATTTTTTTTTTACAGTTCAGTTCACTATTTCGGTTATATACTGTATATTTCTGATAGGATATACCCTAGTTATTACAGGATAATAAACAATCACATTAATGATAGAAGACTTTTCTTTAATTCATAATCGCAAATGTTAGCATAATAATAATATTTATGAAATGGTGACTCCTCTTATTGTACTTTATATGGCTATTACGTATCTGCACTGGTCTAGTTTCTTTGTCTTTTTCTTCATTGTATCGGTCTTTAGAATGTGGGAAGGTAGCATTCAATTAATACAAGTACATATTTTCATGTCTGAGAAAGTTAATGAAACAAAAATACTTTTCCGTGTTTCTATGATTTTTTTTAGTACAGTATGCTTCTTGCTGTAGGAGTAAATGTTTATGGCTAATTTATATGTTTGAAGAGGATGATATCCCATAAATAAGCAGTCATTTTGAGTCCTTTATTGTATCCTTATATCCTTCACATTTATTGATAAGGTTGATCTGTATTTATAGTATATAGTGTTCAATAAATATGTAAGTGAAAAACGAGTTCTGGTGACTACCAACGTAGAATGTTTTAGTATCACGCATATCAAGATTTACAAAGATATACTCTTCCATTCTGTGCATGCAGTTTTAGCACATAAAGAAGATTTTGAATACTTTGTGATATAGCTAAGTACGTGTAAAGTGTATGTTCTTGATACATAGGTAACAATGAAATAAAGTATGTATAGTCATCCTATCCCTATGGGAATAATTGGTTTCACCATAACCTGTATAGGTCAAAATCTGCGTAAAGTCAGGACCCCTTATTAACCACTGTTTTTACTTTGTATATAACATATTCCCAACCTTCCATATTCTTTAAATCTTACTCAAACAAAACAGAGAGAGAGAGAGATAATAAATAAATAAATAAAATACCTTTATTTCCACAATATATACTGTTGGTATTCATAAAATACTGTATAATACATACAAGAAACATCATGAATAAAAATCACATCACCTTAGGGAGTTTACATCAGTGACTCATAGCTATGCATGGCCAGTAAATACATGTAACTTACTTTTTTATTTTATAATAATAATAATAATAATAATAATAATAATAATAATAATAATAATAATAATAATAATAATAATAATAAAAGAAAGAGATTAAGAAAGATAATAAAAGTAATAGATTTAAACAATTCTAGTAAAGATTAACACACACATTCTCTCTCTCTCTCTCTCTCTCTCTCTCTCTCGTCTCTCTCTCTCTCTCTCTCTCTCTCTCTCTCTCTCTCTCTCTCTCTCTCTCTCTCTCTCTCTCTCTCTCTCTCTCTCTCTCTCTCTCTCTCTCTCTCTCTCTCTCTCTCTCTCTCTCTCTCTCTCTCTCTCTCTATCTCTCTCTCTCTCTCTCTCTCTCTCTCTCTCTCTCTCTCTCTCTCTCTCTCTCTCTCTCTCTCTCTCTCTCTCTCCTCTCTCTCTCTCTCTCTCTCTCTCTCTCTCTCTCTCTCTCTCCTCTCTCTCTCTCTCTCTCTCTCTCTCTCTCTCTCTCTCTCTCTCTCTCTCTCTCTCTCTCTCTCTCTCTCTCTCTCTCTCTCTCTCTCTCTCTCTCTCTCTCTCTCTCTCTCTCTCTCTCTCTCTCTCTCTCTCTCTCTCCTCTCTCTCTCTCTCTCTCTCTCTCTCTCTCTCTCTCTCTCTCTCTCTCTCTCTCTCTCTCTCTCTCTCTCTCTCCTCTCTCTCTCTCTCTCTCTCTCTCTCTCTCTCTCTCTCTCTCTCTCTCTCTCTCTCTTATAATATAATAATAAAGAAGAAAATAAGAAGCAGTAGTTGTTAAATAAAATCAATACCTTGGCTTTTCCTTTAGGCCAAAAGTGACTGGCTGAAACAATTAGTGTATGTTTTATATATATATTTTTTCATTATAACTAATGAATTAATAAAATTATTGATACAGTATATAAGTTATAACAATAACAAGCTGAGAAGATAGTGCTACAAACATTAAAAACATTAAACAACATGATTTAAAGATAATATGATTTTATTTAACATTATAATATATATATATATATATATATATATATATATATATATATATATATATATATATATATATATATATATATATATATATGGTAATATTTGAATATTTTTTATTTAATATTTTCATTTCTCGTAAGTAAAAACTGCATTAGTTTAGTTCACTTAAAGTATGTGATGTCTGTACACCTTTATATATAGATGTGAATATTTTAAAAATTTCCAGTTGCAACAAGTATTGCTTAGGCTACTTATATATAGTGATAGCTTATGTGCAACACAGTTGTATTTAGATTGGCTCAATTTTACAATGATCATGATTATATATTCCTACGAAGTACTGGCATAATCAATACTGTATATATTAAACATAGTGTTAAAATGATAAGCAAATAAAAAAATCACTCATTTTACCTCAGTGTACTATGATGCAGTGGTAGAGTAATTAAAACACTCTTAACATATTGCAATTGGAAACTGAACCATTTAAGTTCAGTTTATTTTTACGTTGCTGTGTAGGTCTCTTAGAATCATGCCATGTGGTCATGATGCCTAATGGACTGATTGGAACAACTCAGTATTTAATAGGTAAAATAATCCTTCGGAAATAATTATACTGTAATATCAGTTCGGCAGTTGGGAAATACAGAATATTGAACATTAATATTTTATCAAATACAGGTAGTTTTAATTTTGACAGGATTACTCTAAGTGATTTTTTGTTGTCAGGAATATCTGTTAACATGACAATCTTTTTCTTAACAGAACAGATTATAAGCTGTTACACTCATGTGTAAGATCCATTTTCTAATATGAGAAAATATAAGCATGTCTTACTTAAAGTATCTTCCATAACATATACATAGATCATGCCAGAATAGAGGCTGTTGTGCTCACATCAACACTGCATTCTATAACTGAGGGTTTAAGAAATGGCAAGTAAAATTGTATCCAATGCAGTCATGAAGTTTCACAAAGTTTCCATACTGAAAGTAATGGGAGTAGAAATGAAGAGAAAAATGTTGTGGCCAATAAACAAAGTATTTGATATCCCTCTTTATGCTATGCATTCATAATAATCCTGATATATATATATATATATATATATATATATATATATATATATATATATATATATATATATATATATATATATATATATATATATATATATATATATATATATATATATGAGAGCCATGATAAAAGTAAATAATGATATTGTCATGGTTTATATATATATATATATATATATATATATATATATATATATATATATATATATATATATATATATATATATATATATATATATATATATATATATATATATATATATTATATATATATATATATATATATATATATATATATTTATATATATATATATATAGCTCAGTGAGTATTCTTTCAAATAAAGTGACCAGAGTTACTGAAATACAGTAATTACTGGTAATATTTAATTGAATAATGTTAATATTTAAATGAATTTTAAATTAAATATATTAGGTGCTGTATACTAAAAGCTTATTGAAAATGTATTGTACTTTAGGTTAATGCCTTCATTTCATGTGCGTAATGTAATAATGCAGGGTAAATATTCTGATATATCAAATGAGGATTAGAGACTTAGTACTAGTTTCACGTAATACCTAGTGACTAAGACTGGTGTGATGTGACTGTTACATGAAATTTATTCATGAAATACTTTGTGCCAATCAAGAAAGGTGTTCTGTAATGTACAGACATTTCTTTTGTAAAAACTTTACTTCTCCATTACATTCTGGAAATTTTATTGCTAAATTCTAGGCACATTTAGGGCAGACTACTTTTAAATTTTAAAGCCAAAGCTATTAGTTTAAGACTCTTCTGAGGGAATAGGTTCTTTTGATACACTGTACTACGCACTGTCTAATATATACACATCAAGCACAGCATTGCTATTTTGCCTATAAGTGAGGTTAGCATCCTAAGGGAGTGCTTTGCATGGAGAAATGAAGACATTTGTAAAAATCATGCTTATGTTCCATGCCAATGCATGGAACATAATTTTCTTCATGCATGCTCCTAAGCACCAATATTCAGATAAGTTTTAAAATGTTATGAAGTATATTATTATTTTTATATAAACCAAAATTGTAAAAAAAAATTTGTTATGGCTTAATGCAATTGAAGAATAAGAAGTCTGAAGCTTTACCGTTTTTTTGTACTAAATTCTCTTATATTTCAATTAAAAAAACAAATAAATAAAAGAACATTAATCATACTAAAATATGTAGATCCTTCAGCGCATAGTACTCTTCAAAGGTAAAGATTAAGATTTTTAAAAATTCTTTTGATGATGACTGACGGATCAGGGTGTTCATAGTTGATTATCTGGGAAATTTATATACTGTATATGCCTGGCGTGTATTGTAAGATAGAGTTATCAGGGTAGAATGCAAGTTATGATTTATACAGCTGGTGACAGCCTGTTAAGGCAGGTCTGTAGAAGATATTGCTGTATAAGTGCCTCAGGCTAGGAAGTTTTTGCTGGTTTAAGGACATCAGTGTTATAGAATGGAAGACAGTGAAAACTATTCTTGACTAATTATCAATGACAATATTTGGAACTATAATCCCTAAATAGCTGATCCCACTCACGTTTAGCTGTTGCGATGCCATGTAATATTGATATTTTCTGGTACAGGAAAATTATGTTTTGCTTACCAATAGAAAAAGCACAGAGTAATGCTAATAGAATTTCTTAAATTATTGTTGAACTTTTTATGTGGGGTCTCACAAATATTTATTTATTAGCAAATGTGATTTTAAAGTCAGGGTTACTACCCTGTACTTCAATTTATTGCAACTAAATTTTCTCAAGTTTTTTTCCCCAAGCTTTTTTAATACAAATCTCATGCAGTTTTTTAGATTATTTTTACACTTGTATTTCTGCGATGCATTGAATACAATTAAGAGATGGATAATTTTAGTTTTTTTTCTTGCAATAGAATATACAAGCTTTGCATACACTTAATATATTGATTCAGCATATTGCTTTTAAAATTTATTTTGCATTACGTGACTGAAATTTTTAATTTTAGAATATCATAATATGATTTATTCTAGAAATAGTATATGTGATCATGGTTGGTATTTCCATTTTATTATCTATATGATTAATATATATTAACTGTCTGTGAGTGTAATTGTGTAATATGCATTACCTGTATTGAGAAACACAATAATATCGGTTATGCTATATTTAATGGATAATAGTTAAAACTAATTTTTCCCTAGCTCTCATAAAAAAAGTTTCCTGTTATAGTGATATTCATAGTCAGTTTTTATGCTATAAAATCCTTATCCTGTAAACTCTGTATATGTTAATCTAGGGCATTGTAGTTGAAAACTGCTCAATAGGAGTTATCTAAAAAGACATTTAGTACTTGTACAGAAAAAGTAAGGCCTTAAGACTTTGCCAAACAATGCTATTTTCAGTGGCCAATTATTCTCCTTTGTAAATGAATAGCAATGTTTACTATGAATACAAGAGCTCTTAGGCATTATTTAAGACTAATGTACAATGTACACTTCTTACTTTTTAAGTACCCTTAATACAACAGTTTGTACAAAATATCTATCTCTAATTTGGGGTATATATATCAATGTAAAGATAGCTTGCGATTTTATTTGTATTCACACAAATTATTTCTTCATCTTATTTCACTAATAAAGTGTACGATAAAAGTAAATGATTTTTAATGCTCGTAAAGAGAGTATTTTATAGATTATCCCTGGTGGTGGAATAGAGAGATTCTTACATCAACATTCCCGGGATGTCATAATAACCAACTGAAAGGGATAGAGCAGTTTGCCAACCTCCCTAACTGTATTTTTTTTTCCATAAGAGAATTAGTAGAGGAGGTAAGTCCGAAGGGTATGTTAAACTTTCGTACTTCAATTCTTTTTACTGCAGACATGGATACCCTACTGATCTCAGTAGGATAACATTTCCTTTAAGCAAATTTTCAACAAATGATGATTTCTTAATATTTTCCTGTTTAATACAGTATATTACATTCCTTCCATTAGTATCCATAAATTCAGCTAAAATACAGTTTCTACTGTTATCGCCTTTCTTGTGAGTATCCGAAAACTAAAGCTCAAAATATCTGAGTTATTTGATATACAACTTCAGATGCAATAATAGAGTCCCAAACCACAAGAGGAATAACAAGCCCTCTCTGATAGGGGCACTAAGCAAGGGACAAAAATTGTACCAACAGTGCAAGCATCATAGAAAGGACTATAAGGATACGTAGTACCACATAGGAGTAGAGCAAGATGGGTCAAAAATCCTGGATACAAAACCAACCCCAATGGCAAAGAGGTGCAAATGAAGCTCTAAAATATTTAAACAACCAAGAAATTAAAGAGACTTCACCCCAAAACTGTTGCAAGTGCCTCAAAATACTTATGGGGATATATGCAGAGCCTAAAGAATCCTACCTTGAGGCCATAACATCACATCTAAAACAATAAAGAAAACCTTACTAAAGGAAGTATAAACCCCAAGTTAAAATACTGGAAAGTTAATAGTGTACTTTGGGAGACAACTTTAAACATATGAGGCATTCACGAAAAAAACCCATTGCCAATAGACATGGCAAAGAAAAAGGACACCACAAAATAAACATGGAAAAATACTGGCAAATAAGATACCAGATGAAAGTAAACAATTCAGATGGAGGAGAAGAAATATATCATAGAAAGGCTGAACACAGCCAAGCAGGATGAATATAAATATAAAGACCGGAACACCAGATATATACAACCCAAGATTCCCAAAGATGAGGATGAGGCAGTTAGAGCACAAGGAAATATTCACCACATACAAACCATGGCTGTTCAATTTGTATATTGATGGAGTTGTAAGAGAGGTGAAGGAGCGAGTGTGTGGTCGAGGTATGAGAATGGTAGATGGGGATGATAACGAGTGGGAGCTGAACCAATTGCTGTTTGCAGATGATACTGTGGTGGTGGCAGATTCAGAGGAAAAGCTATGTCAGTTAGTGTCAGAATTTGGAATGGTGTGTGAGAGAAGGAAGTTGGAGTGAATGTGGGAAAGAGTAAGGTTATGAGGTGTACAAGAAATGAGGATGGTGCTGGATTGAATGTTATGTTGAATGGAGAGACACTTGAGGAAGTTGATCAGTTTAAGTATTTAGGCACGGTTATAGCTGCAAATGGTGGAGTGGAAGCAGATGTGTGTCACAGAGTGAATGAAGGATGTAAAGTGTTGGGTGCGTTGAAAGGAGTGATGAAGAATAGAAGATTGGAAATGAATGTTAAGAGAGTTTTGTATGAGAAAGTGGTTGTGCCAACTGTGATGTATGGATCAGAGTTATGGGGTATGAAAGTAAGTGAGACACGGAAACTAAATGTGTTTGAGATGAAATGCCTGAGGAGTATGATTGGTGTATCTCGGTTGGATAGGGTTAGGAATGAAGTGGTGAGAGCAAGAACGGGTGTGAGGAGAGAAATTGCAGCCAGAGTAGATATGAATGTTCTGAGATGGTTTGGCCATGTGGAAAGGATGGATGATGACAGACTGCTGAAAAAGGTGATGAACGCGAGAGTTGATGGGAGAAATGCTAGAGGGAGGCCTAGGTTTGGATGGATGGATGGAGTAAGAAGAGCCCTGAATGATAGGAGGATGGATGTGAGGGAAGCAAGCGAGCGTGCTAGGAATAGGAATGAGTGGCGAGCGATTGTGACGCAGCTCTGATGGGGATCTGCTGTTATCATGGGGCTGCATCTTACAGAGGTAGCCCTGTGGTAGGGGCAGTAGGAGTAGTTGGCAGTTGTGAAGCGACACAGGTTGTGGAAGAGCCGGGAGGATGGGCTGTGGCAGCCCAGCAGTGCCATCTGAATGGTCGCTAGCTCCCTCGTCATTGCCCATAGAGCAAAGTAATCCCCTTAATGTTTTCTGTCTTTGATGTCGGCTACCCACTCAATTAAAGGGGGAAACAGCCAAGGTAGATAGATAGATACAAACCAATAGCAAACACAGGTAAAAGCACAATTGCAGATCATCGTAAAGAACCTACACCAGTAACAGGAGAAGGAAAAACTGAATTTCCAACAAGTGAAAGAGGAAAGTCAACATATCTGGGGAAATTTCAAGAAGTATAGTACAGAGAATTCTAAGTCCTCAATACAGCATAAAAGGAGCCCTGCATATAAATTTCCAAAACGACCAAAATATGCTAAAGTGTAACAAAGAATCTTACAATTATTATATATATATATATATATATATATATATATATATATATATATATATAT
This sequence comes from Halocaridina rubra, assembly GCA_037179515.1. Lineage (NCBI taxonomy): Eukaryota > Metazoa > Arthropoda > Malacostraca > Decapoda > Atyidae > Halocaridina > Halocaridina rubra. The sequence continues at coordinate 14,881 of JAXCGZ010013950.1, read as the reverse complement.
ATATATATATATATATATATATATATATATATATATATATATATATATATATAATATATATATATATATATATATATATATATATATATATATATATATATATAGAGCCAGATAACAAGCAAGAGAATTCTCAAGGAAAAAGTAAAACTTTTCACGTAACTAATGTTTAGATAAATCCTGTGCATAAACTCTTAATCTATTTTTAAGGACTGCATATAGTCTTTATTGACCTCGAAAAGGCATATGATCGAGTACCATGTCAAGAGGTGTGGAGGTGTATTAGAGAAATGGGAGTCCCCGAGAAATATGTAAGAATCATCCAAGATATGTATGAGAGGGCAGAGACAAATGTTAAGAACAGTGTGGGCTTGACGAAAAGTCTCTCAGTAAATGTTGGTCTGCATCAAGGGTCTGCTATGTGTCCATATCTATTTGATCTGGTCTTGGATGTAGTAACCCAAGGTATTAGAGATCAGTCACCATGAAGTATGCTCTTTGCAGATGACATTGTACTGTGTAGCAACAGACGAGAGGTAGTGGAGGAGAAGCTTGAGGAGTGGAGAAGAGTGATGGAGGATAGAGGACTGAGAATCAGCAGGAAGAAGACAGAGTACTTGAGATTGAGAGATGATGAGGATAGGGAGGTCAATTTGCAGGGGGAGGTGTTGAAAAGAGTTGAACAGTTCATGTATTTGGGATCAACAGTAGCAGAGGATGGTGACTTAGAGTCAGAAATAACCCACAGAATACAAGTGGGATGGAAGAACTGGAAGAAAGTGTCTGGGGTGCTGTGCGACAGTAGAATAGGGATTAAGTTGAGGGGTAAAGTGCATAAGACAGTTGTGAGACCTGCGATGATGTGTGGAGCAGGGGCATGGGCAATAAAGAAGACCCGAGAGAGAACTAACTGGATGTGGCAGAGATGAGGATGTTGAGATGGACGTGTGGGGTGACGAGAAGCGATAAGATCAGAAACGAGGTAATTAGAGGCACCTCAAAAGTTAGAGAAATATCAGATAAGATACAAGAAAGTAGACTAAGATGGTATGGTCATGTCGTTAGGAGGGATGAACAGTATATTGGGAGGAGGGTGATGGAAATGGATATACAGGGTAGGAGAGGGAGGGGGAGACCAAAGCGTAGGTGGATGGATTGCATCAATGACGACTTGAGGTCTAAAGGTTTGTTGGGTGATGAGGTATGGGACAGGAACATATGGAGAACACTGGCCAGAAACATCGACCCCACATAAAAGTGGGAAAAGATGTAGACGAAGAAGAAGAAGAAGAATTATATACTGCATCAGCTAACTCCAACATTCTTTCATTCCTTCCCTTTATCTATTCAAAGTACATTTGTATATTGAGATGATGCTCATTTTCAAGTATATTTTTTTTTTTACCTCACAGCAAATGACATAAGTCACATGTAAACTAGTTTCCATATGTCGGCATTTTTTGATAAATAACTCGCTGCTGGTAAACAATCTCTATAGAAATTTCATGAAATATATAAAAATAATGATTCAAAAAGATTTTCTAAGATACCGGCAAAAGAGAGAGAGAGAGAGAGAGAGAGAGAGAGAGAGAGAGAGAGAGAGAGAGAGAGAGAGAGAGAGAGAGAGAGAGAGAGATATTATTTTATTTTTATTTATTTTATTTTATTAATTTATTGCGCCAAGGCGTCAGACATTACATGAACACATACAATATCAATGGCAACATAATGCTTCAAATGGATACAAAACCAAGAATAGAATATAGTTTACAGGGAGGTGCACACATTGATAAAACAGTTCTGCATACTAACACACAACTCACAGTATGGCAGCACAAAGTACATTATATACAAAAGTAAAGCTCAGAGAAGCACAGAACACACAAACACATTACAAAAACAAAACAGAGTTATACAACAACATACAAAGAAAATATATAATATTAACTGCTCCCCATACTGTTTCTTCTTTGATGTCGGCTACCCCCACTTTTAAGGAGAAACAGCCTCGGCATATGTATGTATATACATAACAATATAATTAATGGCCACAAAAGTGAGGATAACGAGCAAGAATAACAAAGTACATTATGTACAACAGTAAAGCTCAGAGAAGCACAGAACACACAAACACATTACAGAGAGAGAGAGAGAGAGAGAGAGAGAGAGAGAGAGAGAGAGAGAGAGAGAGAGAGAGAGAGAGAGAGAGAGAGAGAGAGTAAAAATTCTTCTGTCTTTTATATTATTTTTATTCATACTCACAATAAATCGCACTAAATTGCAATAAGAATGAAGAAATCTCCTCGCTATAATGAAAAACCTTTGATAATTTTAATTAATTATGGTTAAATACTTTTTTTAATGTATACCAAAGACGTTAATTA
>JAXCGZ010013950.1:0-7500 GCA_037179515.1 Halocaridina rubra | reverse complement strand
TTTAGACTTAGTGATACTTATCATACCTGTCCTTAAAACTATGGATTGAGGTAGCATTAACTACCTCCTCGCTTAGCGAATTCCAATTATCAACTACTCTTACACTGAAAAAGTATTTCCTTACATCCTGCAAACAAGTTTTCTTCCGAAGCTTCAAACTATGACCTCTAGTTCTAGAGCCAGCCATATCGAAATATCGATCCCTATCCACTCTATCATAACCATGAAGGAATTTAAAGACTGTCACCATATCCCCCCTTACTCTTCTAGCTTCGAGTGATGGCAAGTCTAATTCCCTCAGCCTCTCATCATAACCGAGATTGCGTATTTCTGGCACCAGTTTCGTGGCATGTCTTTGAACTTTTTCAAGCTTAGCTATGTGCTTTTTCAAGTGCGGATTCCAAAAGGGGGCTGCATATTCGAGTTTTGGCCTCACATAGGTTACATAAATATTTCTGAACATTTCCTTGTCCATGTGCCTGAAGGCTACCCTTACATTTGATAAGAATGCATATGCTGCCCTTACTACGCCATTTATATGTATTTCTGGAGACAAATCTGCCAATATGTTTACTCCTAGATCTCTCTCATTTTCTGTCTCCTGAAGTTGTACTCCAGCCACCGAGTAGTCAAGCTTGGGCCTTCTTGCACTTGTACCCATTCTCATTACCTTACATTTTGAGGTATTGAATTTCATTAACCACTTTTCTGACCACTCATGCAGATTATTTAGATCCTCCTGAAGTTCTCTACCATTGTTCTCGTTTTTTACTTTCTTCACAATCTTTGCATCATCTGCAAACATATTCATGAATGAATTTACAGACTCTGGTAGGTCATTTACATATACAAGGAACAAAAGTGGCCCTAAAACTGAACCCTGTGGAACTCCACTACTAACTCTTCTCCATTCAGACACTGAGTGTCTTACTCTAACCCTCTGTTCCCTTCCTTCTAAGTAAGTTTTTATCCATTCCAAGACATTTCCACCTATTCTAGCCATTGATTGCAGCTTCCTAATAAGTCTCCCATGTGGAACAGTGTCAAACGCTTTCTGGAAGTCTAGGAATATGCAATCTGCCCAGCCCTCTCTTTCCTGTAAGATTTGGCTTACCTCATCATAAAATTCTAATAAGTTTGTTACTGTTGATCTTCCTTCTCTGAAGCCATGTTGCCTCACTGACAAAAAGTTGAAGGATTCCAAGTGAAGAGAGATATGTTTCCTTAGTAGTTTCTCCATAACTTTGCAAACTATGCTGGTCAAGGAAACTGGTCTATAGTTCAGAGCCGTATCCCTCCTTCCCTTTTTGAAGATAGGTATCACATTTGCTTGTTTCCAGCATCTTGGAATCTCCCCCGACTCCAATGACTCCTTAAATATGATACTTAGTGCCACTGATATTGTGTTTGCGCATTTTTTAAGCACATGAGGGGATATGTCATCAGGACCTGTAGCTTTATGAACATCTAAATCCATCAGCGCTTTGCATACCTCTGTGGCTGTAAGGTTTATGTTCTCTAATACCGGCCCTCTAATACCGGTACGATCTTCACGTGAAAAAAAAAAAAAAGAAACATACGAAGAGACAGGTGAATGCCAGTGCAGACCCGTGCAGAGAAAATAAGAATGGCAAAAGCAGAAATCCAACATCTCCCAATTCAAGAAATGAGTGACGAGGCCAAACACCGGAGAATTCTCGAACTGGAGGAGCAAGTGCGGCGCCTACAAGCACGCGCCGACGCCGCTCCGTCGAGAAGGAACTTGGCCGACGCCGACAGTGAAACCGACGCCTCAAACATCGACGAACAGCCGGCCGCTCCGAACCCCGTGGTGACACAGGGAACGCAGCAGGCCCAGCCCCCACCCTGTGCCCTGGTTGTAAAGACGCCTCGAGTCAAAAATTCACTTTTATACCTCGACGGCGCAAATATAAAAGACCGCGAATGTCCGTCCATAATTCCCGCGACCGACTTCCTGAAATACTTGGGTCTGCGGATGAGAAGTGACGAGTGGTCAAATAGAGAATATTATAAAACTTTGAAGGAACTATTTCTAAGATATTTCTTAGTAAGCCGAAGTGTGACCGGAGCATTGAGTGAAAATGCCCATTACAAGAGGTATAAGTTGCCGGATCAGACCAAGAAGACGGCGATTCGACGATTTTACTCAAAGAGAAGAAGGAAAACCCGATCCTTCCTTGCCTTCTGCCATGAAGTTTTTCAGGACCACCTCCTTAAAATAGCTAAGTACTTGTGATCTGTATCCAGTGAGTAATGGGACAATTAGTAAAAGAAATTGAGGTCGCTGGACGCCGCCATTTTATCTTGTAGTTATGCTTTGACTCAGCCAACCCGCTTATAAGGGGTGTGGCGCTTAATAAGTTGATAAAAGTAGAATTTCTGTACCCATTACTAACATGGATAATTTGTACTAATAGCTATAAGCAGTAATAAACTCCGTTTTTGTTATAATTTGAGTAATATAAAGAATTTGCGTTGGAAGTGTGTTCCATGTATTTGTATTAATGCCTAGATTGAATTTTAAGAACGCGAATGTATCAATTTTTAATTGAAAAATTTAATGCACGTGAAATCACTATTACAGTCTATTAATTTCTAAAGCGTGAGAATTATAGTGAGAAATATACGTGCATCTGCTTTTGAGGTTTTACTTAGAACACGTGTGGTTTTCGAGAAAGGAATGCGGAAGTGACCATTCGATCTCCCAACCTCGTTATTGTAAATCTGTAGTAATTGTACTGAGCTTTGATATTTTAAAGTACGTGTAAAATCATTTTTATATTAATTTCTTCAAGCGTAAGAAATCGAGTGTTACGATTGCGCCTGTTTTTAATTTTTTTTTCTTTTTTTTGTTTGTTTTTATCCGCGGGAGTAATGTTTTAGCGAAAGAAAGACATAAACGACAGATCGTTCTTTTTGTGTTATGATGATGGGAAATTAATCTTACGATACGTGTGTGGCATGTTTTTTCTGAAGAATAAGAAATTTCGTGATATTAGTTAGAGATGAGTTTTTTTAATTTCACGCTATGCAGGCGAAAGTAAGAGTAAATTAGAGGAATTTGTGCTGTCTAGAATAGGGAAGGTTTTTCAGTGTCACCCAAACGTAGCTTCAAGGGAGTAGAATGTTTGTTTGTTCGTTAGAATGGGACTTAGGACTGGTGAGGAAGTCTGTGACCGCACGGCTCAGCCGAGATTTCACCTTTACTCTTCTTCAGAGAGACCGGGTAAGGGATGGGAAATTTTCCATAGACAGAGAGAAAGGGAATGTAAGTTTGAATGTGAGCGCATGTGAGCGAATGAGTATAATGAGTGTAATAGGGGTATAATGGGAGGGGTTGCTCTAGGGGGTGAAATCGCGGAAAGCACCGTTAGGAAGTATGATTGGGGAGTCTGCGAGGATCGTTCCCCTGCTCCGCCAGGTCCTTCTGCATGCCATATCAGAGTGTATTTATGGGAGGTGATGCGCTGTTGAAATATCTAGTGACGGATATGGATGAGAAGGTAATTCTCCACCTGCCCAGATATGGTTGAAATGCCGAGTTTGTTTTACTTTTGTTTTGTCCCCTACTCCGCCATTGAGATTATTATTCGATTTCCGAGAGATTCCAAGATAGATGTTACGTGATAAAGGACGTGAATCTATGAATGATTCTTTATTTTCTTTGCTAGCTGCAGTACATACATTATTTGTCTGAAGAGATATGTTAGATTGATAAAGTAAAACTTTGCGAGTTTTAGCCATGATAATGTTTTATCAAAATTATTTTGGCTTGGTCATAAAGAAAGAGTGAGAGTTGACACGAAATGACAACAAGAATGTTACACAGCTGTATCCCGTATCTGAGAGAGCAGATATAAGTCAAATTCGAGATAGTAAGAGAAGATATATATTTTATGTTTGAATTGTTTATGTACAACTCCGTACGAGATTTTGAAGTTTAAGCAAAATGCATTCCTTACTGTTGATAATGAAATATACTTTTTGTTTTTATTATTGCATACACAGAGATAGACTTTTTATATTCTTAGATACCCGTTTTTGTTATAGTTCTTTTTGTATTGAAGAAATCTTTAAAATCTTACTTAAAGGATTCTGAAAAGATTATCCAGAGATAACCATGGTTAATCCCTAGCATTTTCATGAATTTTAGATTACAATCGGGCTAATTAAAGATAATTGAGATTATTAGAGATTATTTGCTGAGTTTTAAAGTTAAAATTAATGACACTTAAGTCCTTTTTAAGAAGTTGTTAAGAAAAGGATATTTGTACTTTTGTTGATAGTAGTGGGGATACTGTCACATATGATTTTAGTTTTTTTGCTTTAATTTCATCAGTGTGTGTGCTTCGACTTAACCCTCTGATTTATAGTATGAAAAGAGAGAGATTGTCATTATAGACAAGGATGTGTATGCCGTTACAGTAAAGTCCTTATCAAGATTAAACAGAGAGGAATGGATTTATGCTTCGACAGTTCTGCAGTTGTACACTAAGTTCTTTTTGCTTTTGTTTTGTTAATGAGGAAATAAGAATAGCCTCTGACAATAAACGTAAGACTCTATCGATAGTCATTGCTAACGTTTATTCACGTTCATTTGTTTATTTATTTTATTATTAGAGATACTCTGCGACAATTTTTTTATTTTCAGTACAAGTAAAAGACAGAGGCCCATCTCAGCTGACTTGTGAGTGAAAACCGCAACGTATTTCACGGTCACACTCTCTCTCTCTCTCTCTCTCTCTCTCTCTCTCTCTCTCTCTCTCTCTCTCTTCTACCTTTCACTCGACTCTGAAACTGACAGAGGCCTCTCCTGCTGCTAACAGAACGTTGCCGTCTTTGATTTTTTCTTTTTGTTTTTATTCCAGCGAAGCCAGGCGATAATTATGCTTACATTTTATTTCAGTTGATAGATTGTTGCATGCTGTTATTGCATAAATACTGATAAGATATCGGTAGTACCGCCATTTGCCTAAATAATTTTTGCCACATGTCGCAACTGTTTAGAGGATAGATAGAACTCCCATTGACAAATTGTGGAGCCAGCAAGTTGCCACTTATGCTATATATATATACATTGATTATGACAGCAGGAATTTGAATATTAAAGGAGACTGTGTTAGAATAAGCATCACTATGAAATATAAGTATAGAACTCTGTTCTTACTTCTGAATGCCAGTCTCCACTGTATATATATTGATATTTCCGATTTAGTATATTTATTTTTATTGTTTATTATTCTTATTTTTAGATCATGATTATTAGTAATGTTATTATGTTGACTGATATTGTTGCTATCTCTCAATGGCCTGTTGCTAATTATTATTTTTGAAATGAAATCAGCAGTAACTTGATGATTTGTATCTTTTATCTGAATTCATACTTGATGTTACTGTAGCCACCGCTAATAAGAATGTTTCTTTAGTGGCTTTTCTCAGCATTTAATGATTGTTCTTTTTGACATTTATAGTAGAGTAATGCTATGTAGCAGTTGCTAAGTCCTAAGTATCTTGGAATAATAATCTAGTTGTGTAGACACATACCTTCCATTACCACCCTATTCCTAGGCAGCCCCGACCTGCAAGTTCTAAAAGTCTTTAGATTTTGTCCGTCAGACAAGTCCCTAATGCCCATTGAATAGAGATTGCAATCACTTGCAGTTGCAGGGGAGGCAAAGTATAGCCTCGATTACCAACGTATGGCCAATGTTGGTACCCTGAAGTCATAGGGAACCTTTCTTACAACTGTAGTAGTGACATAGGTTCAAACTTTCATCCCGCGTTCTACTTCGAAGGTACGTGTGAGAGGACCGTACAGGAAGAGTAACGCTGTGACGTTGCAGGTCTCCTGCGAGGTGGTCTTAGTCAAGATCGGCCGAGGGCGGGACGAGAAAGCCGGGCTGGAAGGATTCGCGGGATGGGGCCCAGTCCTTGTCCTTTTTGTTTTGCCTAACCGAGTAACGGAGATATGGCAACAAACCTGGGCCTGCAGCGAGGACGGCGGGGGAGTGAAAGCGAAAGAATCCCCGTGGGAAACCGGGGAATCGCACCTAGCAAGAATTCATGAGCAAGGGACAGAAAAAAAAAAATAAAAGTCGTCCTAGACAGAGAAAGTAGAAGTCGTCCTAGACAGAGAGAACGAAAGTCGTCCTAGACAGAGAAAGTAAAAGTCGTCCTAGACAGAGAAATTAAAAGTCGTCCTATCCATTGGTCTCTGAATAGTAATATAATATGAAAGTAACACATGCTTTGTTCCAGGAGTAGTTTTTAAGGCTTAATTTTAAGACAAATCAATGCCCCCAAATAATGATAGGAATAGAACTTATGACGGTAGGGTCTCTTATAGAAATTACTGTTGATGTTATAGTCTATTGCATTTTACCTGTTCATACATGCTAATTCTCTACTTAATTGTTTGCTAATGTTCTAAATGAGTCATAATCCTACTGTAATTAACTCAATTTTGTCTTTTAAAGAAACCAGAGAAGTAGATGAATTAATGTTTTGATTTAAACTGACTTGTTGATCTTAATTAATGTTTAATATTAGTTTCACACTGGAATTATGTTGTTTAAATATAAGGATATGTTTGTATTTCAGATTTCCAACAAGGACATAGACCCTGCATGCTCTAGTTGTCTGTAAAGGTACTCTCTATATGTTATGTTTGTGTAATTTGTATAGGAATTCTTAGAAAATAGCTTAAATAATTCGGCCCCATTTCTATTGTAAACTAATGTTAGCTAGGATATGTCCAAGAGCTCCCGGAAAACTAGTCCATGCTTCGACTGAAATAAGAGATATTTCAGTTTTGGTTGGGAGGGATGTCGTATGACTTCTGTCATGCTGAAGCCAGCCCGCCATGCTGAAGCCAGAATCTGAAACTTGTAACAGCTCTTGAGGGGTAACGGTTAGTCGAGGCCACGGATATTCTATTACATGCCCTCACTTTTATTGAGTTTTTGTGCCGCCCATGTGTTCCCTTGGGACCACCAAGAGTTGTGGCTAGGCACCTGGAACTAACCGCTGGCGCCATGCACCCCCCCCAAGAGGCCTACAGGATAAGGGACCCTCGGTCCTCGAAAACACCACAAGCCGTGAAGAGAAACATGTGAGTCTAGGGTGAAATAGAATACTCTCCCCAATTGTTTTCTGCGGTGCGGCCGGTGTTTGTAGAGGGCGTCAAGGAGATATGTGACCGGACCCCTGAGGCTTGGCATCCGACATGGAGTACCTGAGGAGGGTGGGAAAGGCCGAGAGTTAGCCCTTTCCTAAACCGCACGAAACATCAACTTATGTTTCGTACGCAGGTACACGCCCAGGAGAGCTGCCCAATAACTCCTCCTCGGAAGTAGGCGGGATTCCACTTTGAACCCGGCGCTGATTAGCTGGACTAGATCTGACTGATTTCATTGGAGAATTGGATGTTAAGCCACGCCCTGCCCCTGGGGGTATTTCAAGAGCCACCCGGAGCAGAGA
>JAXCGZ010013949.1:22500-32500 GCA_037179515.1 Halocaridina rubra | reverse complement strand
AATAGCCAGCTAGGATAATGATGGTCCAAAATTTTGAATACAAAAACATAAATAGCATAAGCGACCTTATTTTCTGCCCGCAGCCACCCAAGTTTATTGAGAGCTGGTGTGATGTGGTCATATTTTCTTATTCCTCCCAGGGCAACTCGAGCTGCAAAATTAATAAGCTTCTGTATTCTGTTTATCTGAGTCTTAGTGGTAGCTCCCCAAACAGTTGTGCAGTAATTAATGTGACTTAGGGCTAGAGATTCAACAACAGTTATTCGAGTGGTAGTCTCAAAATTGTCTTTTATACGTGATAAGTACATTAATGTTCCTGTAACCTTTTTGCATACTTTATCTATGTGGGAATCAAACAACATGTGGTTATCAAAGTGAATTCCTAGGTTTTTGACTGCTTTGCAAAAATTAATTGTTGTGTTTTCTGGAATTTGTGCTATGTGGAACCTTGAACCAATAAATATGCACTGTGTTTTACTTTCGTTAATTAACAGCCCAATTTCTTGGAAATAGGTTTTAATTTTTGACAGAGTGTTTTCTGCTCTTAAAGTTAGCTCTGGGAGATTATTAATATCCACTAAGGAGTAGTTGAGTGTCATCTGCATATTGTACGACTAGACAGTCAGAAATGAAAGAAGATAGATCATTTACGTAAATGGAGAAGAGGATAGGACCAAGTACTGATCCCTGTGGAACACCAAATGATAAATTTTTTGGCACAGAGATAATGTTGTTAAGACGTATGGACTGTTTACGATTAGATAGATACTCGCTAAACCAGCTTGGATAAATATTTAAGTTAATACATTTACTTAAAAGAATTTCATGGTTTACACTGTCGAAGGCTTTTGATAAGTCTAATATTACGAGAAGAGATATTTTTTTCATATCTATGTTATTATATATACTATTCGTAACTTTAAGCAGTGCAGTTTCCGTCGAAAGTTTCGGTCTGAAACCATGCTGGTTAATACTTATTATTCTATTTGATTCTAAATATGACATAAGTTGGCATGCATCAATTTATTCTAATATTTTAGAGAAAATGAGTAGCAGGGAAATGGGACGATAGTTTGTCACATCTTCTCTGTCCCCCTTTTTATGCAGAGGTATTACATGTGCTATATTCCAAGAGTCAGGAAACTTTTTAGTAACAATGGAAGTGTTCATAATAGTTAGAATATAGGATGCAATCACGGGTAGAGCATCTTTAATGAACTGAAATGGTATACCATCTGAACCATAAGAGCCAGAGTTTCTTAGGCTCTTTATGGTAAGAATTAGGGTAGCACAATCGATAGGAATAATCTTGAAGTACTCTCTTGTGTTTTCATTGGAAGAATTGTCATTTAAGCAATTACTCATATTCACTGAGTTGATGTTTTCTTGAGTTTTTTCATATGTATTTTTGCCAACGTTAGCAAAATAGTTATTAAAGTTTTCTGCTTTGTCTTTCAACTCCGTAATATTTTCATAACTTTCTGAGGTACTCTTTTCATTTGGTATCATGCTTCTTATCACTTTCCATGTTGCTGCTGTATCATGTCTAGAGTCATTAAATTGTTTTTTGTAAAAGTCTTTTTTACTTACACTGATGAGAGATCTGACACGTTTCTTTTCTGTTTTATAACGTTCTCGGAGAGTCATATCATATCTATTCATTTTTAGCTCTTTTTGTATTTGATTTGAATGGGATTTTAAAGTATTGAAAACATGGTCAAATGGCCAGAATGTTACTGCATAAGGCCAGCATTTACACAATGGAGATTTGAATATACAGAACCATTAGTAGCAAAAGAAAAAAAAAGAAAGAAAGAAAAAAAAACCGCCCTAGAAAAGAAAGAAAGAAAAAAAAAAACTCACCGGTGGACCTAAAAAGATGTGTCTGCAGGACTGACAGGCACCAAGGAGAATCACTTGGATAAAAAAAAAAAAAAAAAAAAAAAAAAATATATATATATATATATATATATATATATATATATATATATATATATATATATATATATATATATATATATATATATATATATATATATATATATATATATATATAATGATTGCGACACCAGTACGGGCCATAAAATATAAATCTACCCCCGTCGAGTATGGGCACGAAAAAAAAATCAGATGGGGAGTATTGTGACTTGTCAGATATGAAGGGATATATGTAATCTCCTATCTACTGACCAAGACTATCCTTCAGATCATTCTCAAGAATAAAATGATAGAATAAGAACTGCCAATTTTTAGAAGGGGGCAGTAGGAAGAGCATCTTTGTCTTTATCATGCTTAAGCCTATGTAGATACTGTTCGACTAATGACATCAACATTTCTAATGTTGCTCTCACTTAGCCTTTAGAGTCCTTTGGCAGATGCATATGAAATACTCCTGGAAAACAAAGTATGATAAGATTAAAGGAGAAATGAACGTAAAAATAATGGAATAAAAAATGAGACTTCTAATTCACTTCATTTAAAGATGGGGTGGAATAAAATATTAATATAGGAGAAAAGAGAAAAGAAGAGAAAATAGAAGAGAAGAGAAGATAGAAAGACAGAGACAGACATGTAGAGATACATAGATAAACAGATAGATCGATAGATAAGTTAATGGACAGCTAGATAAATAGAGAAAGAGAGATCTATAGATAGATAGATAGAGACTGACAGATAGAGAGAACGATAGAAGTAGAGAGAAAGAGAGAGAGAAAGAGAGAGAAGCAAAGAATATCTGAAATACATGAATCGGTATTGTTGCATTTTTTAACTGAGATATATGTGGGGGGTATTCTGGCAGGAGAGATCCGCCAGAACCCTACTAATTGGGTCCTTGAATGTGCGTGGTTGAGGTGTAAATGAAAGTAAGAGGGAGGTGATAGGGAGTATGTTTGTGGAGAGAAAGATAAATGTACTTGCATTGAGCGGAACTAAGATAAAAGGGAATGGTGAGGTGACATTTGGGAGAGTGGTAGGTAGAGATGAATAAGTGAAGATTTAAATAAGTGTGTGGTAGAGTGGAAGGAAGTATCTTCTCGAATAATAGTGGCTAAAATGAGGCTGGGATGCGAGGCTTGGACGTTTGTAAGCGCATATGGCCCTGGAATGAAAGAAGTGAAGAAGAAAGAGAAGAATTTTGGATGAAATTGAACAAGTGTGTGTAAGACTTGGGAATGAATATGAATGAGCTGTTGATGGGAGATTTGAATTCTAGAGTAGGGAATGAGCCAGTGGATGATGTAATTGGGAAGTATGGAGTACCTGGTAGGAATGAGAATAGAGGGAAAATGATAAAAATGTGCATTGAGAGAGATGTTGATTCTAATACTGTATTTAAAAGAAGGATGTGCACAAGTATACATGGGTCAGAGTGGATAATGGAAGAGTAGTTGACAGAGCATTAATGGATTATGTTGTGGTGAACAGGAGGGTGATTGGAAGAGCATTGGATGTGAATGTACTGAGAGGAACTAGTGGTGGAATATCTGATCATTATTTAGTGAGTATAGTGACAGTGGGAGAAAAGTGGAGAAAGAGGAGAAGTGAGAGAAGAAGAGAAGTGCTAAAAGTAAATGAATTGTAGAAGAAAGAGAAAGACTGTGAGTATAAGGCTAGTTTGAGAAATGTGTGGAATGTAGTGAAAGAGAAAGTGGAGGAGGGAGTGGAAGAAAAATGGGGATGTTTCAAGAGAGAATTTATGAAGTGTGCCGAGGCAGTGTGCGGAAGGAGACTAACAGGTGGAAGTAAAAGGAAAAGTAGTGAATGATGGAATGAGCTGGTGAGTGCAGAAGTGGCTGAAAAAAAGTGAGCTTATGAAGTATGCTTGTAGGTAGGTAATGTAGAGACGAATGAAAGGTATTGTGCAAAGAGGAGGTTAGCGAAGCATTTGGTGAGGGAAGCAAAGAGAGAAGTGGATGTAAGGTGGGGCAGATGCTTTATTTGAAACTTTGGAAAGGATTAAAAAATGTTTTGGAAGGAAGTGAAAAGAGTGAGGAAAGGGGAATGTGGTAAGGAGGAGAGGGTGAAAGGAGCAGATAAGCAATTGCTAGTGGATGATATAAAGGTGAGAGAGAGATTGGCAGAGGGAAGGGGGATAATTATGAGCGTAGTAGTTTTAGGGGTATTAGTTTGTTGAGTGTAGTTGGTAAGGTATATGGAAGAGTGTTAATCGAAAGAATTAGGAAAGGTACTGAGAGACTTACTAGGGAAGAACAGTGTGGATTCAGGAGAGGACGAGGATGTGTGGATCAGGTGTTTGCGATAAGACAGTTGTGTGAGAAATCCTTGGAGAAAGGTAGGGACACTTTTTGGGCCTTTATGGATTTAGAGAAAGGGTATGACAGGGTAGATAGAGGGGGGTTGTGGAGGGTGTTGCAAGTGTATGGAAGTGGTGGAAGTTTGTTGAATACGGTGAAGAGTTTTTACATGAATAGTAGAGCATGCGTGAGACTTGGGAATGGTATGTGTGATTGGTTTGAGGTGAATGTTGGGTTATGTCAAGGTTGTGTAATGTCGCCATGGTTGCTTGATATGTATATGGATGCAGTGGTAAGGGAAGTAAATGAAAGAGTATTAGACAGAGGCTTGGAACTAGCGGGTGAGGATGGAAGGTTGTGTTGGAAATTGAGTCAGTTGCTATTTGCTGATAACACTGTACTGGTGGCTGATACTGAATATGAATTGAATCATTTGGTGACTGAGTTTAGTAGTGTGTGTGCAAGAAGGAAGCTGCGGGTAAATATTGGTAAAAGTAATGTCATGAGATGCACGAGGAGTGTTAATGTTGGCAGACTGTATGTAGGAGTGAATGGGGAGTTGTTTGAAGTTGAGAGTTTTAAGTATCTTGGGTCGAATGTATCAAGGAGTGGACGAGGTAATGTAGAGGTAAATAACAGAGTGAAGGAAGCAAATAAATGTGTAAGTGGGTTGAAAAGTGTAATGAGAAGTAAATGTTTTAGAATGAATGCATAGAGAAGGATATATGAACGTGTGATTTTGCCAACAGCATTGTATGAAGCAGAGACTTGGAATGCAAGAGAGGATGAAAGGAAGAAGTTGATGTAATGGAGATGAGGTGTTAGAGGTATGATTGGTGTATCTAGAACAGATAGAGTAAGGAATGAGGATGTCAGGCAGAGAAAAGGTGTTGGAATGAAGCTGTCGGATAGGTTAGATCAGAGAGTGTTGAGATGGTCTCGACACATGGAAAGGATGAGTGATGAACGAATAGTGAAGAGAGTGCTGAGTGGAGAAGTGATTGGAGTTAGGGCAAGAGGGAGACCTAGAATGAGATGCATGGATGGTATGAAAAGAGCATTGAATGCATGTAGAATGTCAGTGGAACAGGAAAAAGAGTACAGGCAAGAGATTGGAATGAGTGGAGGAAGATTGCATATATGACGCGGCCAAAAGGAATTTCTCGCATCTGCTAGCTTAGTGAACTGTGGTGGACGGGTGTGAGGGGGGGTTGCCATGTGATGATGTGGTGGGGGTAAACCAGCTGCGGCTGTCGGGCCTCATTGTAGAATATCCTTGTCTCCTACCTTGTGGGTGACCCAAGCAGGGTGGAAGGGGGGGAGATGTGGCAACCCTTTATCCCCAAGGAGCTGAGAGGAGTGGTTGAGGTGTGTGTGGATCATGGTGAATGTGTGTTTCTTGGTTCGGCCACCCCCTTACAAGGGGGAATGAGGCTTGTATATATATATATATATATATATATATATATATATATATATATATATATATATATATATATATATATATATACATATGGAGAGAGAGAGAGAGAGAGAGAGAGAGAGAGAGAGAGAGAGAGAGAGAGAGAGAGAGAGAGAGAGAGAGAGAGAGAGAGAGAGAGAGAGAGAGAGAGAGAGAGAGAGAGAGAGAGAGAGAGAGAAATGCGTGAGAATAAAGTTGCTTAAAAATAGAGTATCGAAGAGGATGAGGAGCAGAGATGAAGCCACTGTAAGTTCTTCCACGCAGCACTAAATGACCCCAGTTAATGAGGTAAAGCTTGTCAGATACTATCAATACCTGTAATATCAGCGACAATGCACTCGGCTAATCCGGCGTGATACTTTGATCATTAATCCGTATAGTAGTTTGGTAGAAGTTGTACACCGGTTGTCCTTTCTGATGCAGCACTCCCTATTCATCCGGGCTTGGGACCGGCACCAAAACAAACTGGCTTGTCCGTTTTCCTGTATTCTTCATTTCTGAGTATTCCTTTCCATATTGCATATTCAGAGAAGTATATTCTGCTTGAGTTTGTGCTTATGTATATGGGTGTGTATGCTGGTGAGTGTCTATTTCATATGTGCACGAATGTTTTAATATTAGTCAACGAACGCGTGCGTTTGAACGTTTGAGTGCATGTACGTTTGTGGCTGCACGTGTGCATACGAGTGTGTGTATGCACGCATGCTTTAATGTTTATTAAAGTATGAGTGGTTTTTTCCTTCTAGAAAGCGGAAAGTATAAGTATTTTAAATCTCTGTCGCTTAAGGGGTTCATAAATCACATTAATGCACTTGCCGCCACTTTTTATTTATTCAATGGAGCTTAAAAATAAAGTTTGCACCTTTGATTTTCCTGGAATTAAGATGTCTTTAATGATTACTTTCTAAGAATCTCTCTCTCTCTCTCTCTCTCTCTCTCTCTCTCTCTCTCTCTCTCCTCTCTCTCTCTCTCTCTCTCTCTCTCTCTCGGAAGATAGAACTAGAGGTCATAGTTTGAAGCTTCGGAAGAAAACTTGTTTGCAGGATGTAAGGAAATACTTTTTCAGTGTAAGAGTAGTTGATAATTGGAATTCGCTAAGCGAGGAGGTAGTTAATGCTACCTCAATCCATAGTTTTAAGGACAGGTATGATAAGTATCACTAAGTCTAAAAATGGAACCGATCAGGAGACGGGAAGATACGAGCTTTGGGCTCTTTCCCGTAAACACAATTAGGTAATCACAATTAGGTAATCACACACTGAAGACATTAGAAAAGACACTAAGTATCTCGAATATTCCTTGTGTATTTAAGTGAACCAGCATACATAAGAAAATCAACCTAACTTGCGATGGAAGAGAGTTTGCAGATATTGTGAGTAGTAAATTTCCCCTTAGCAAAAGGAACAATGCTTAGAATTTCAAAGAAATTCTTTAATGAAATCTGAAGAGGAGAAAGAAGACTCGGCAATCGAGATAAAAATAAAATGCCACCATCGATAACAATAAAATTACCCAATTTTTTTGTGTAAATTGGGGGGAGCTTTTGTTTCTTGTGATTAACTTGATTCTTTGGTTTCATATCTTTTAAAAAAATATTCTTCCCATAATAAGTAGTTTAGTTGTCAAACTATGATATGAATGAAAAATAAATAAATAAAAAAAAAGAGCTGTAAATATTAGTTAAGTTGAGGTGCCAAGTAGCTCATTGCAGTCTTATTTTTTCAATTTATTAAATATTTTGTATGAATCGAGTTAGTTTTTTTTTATTGCTTACTTGTGATTAATTTGATGTTTTGATTGCACAACTTGGTTAAATATGCTACAAAGATACATTTTCTGTTCATATAAAATGATTAGTGTGGAAGGTAAGTATAATGTAAAAAAGAAGTTTCGTCGGCATCGAGTATATATCCTTGGTTGCATGTTCAAGCTTCTCTTCATGTAGGTTTTCATTATTTCCGAATTTAATGTTCATAAGAGCATTACAAGATATTTTGCAGATGCAGTGAAGAAAAATGTGGCAGTGATAGAGGCAGTGAGGGAGGTGGTATTGGAAAATGTAACTACGGTTGACTACAAAGCAACAGTAATTGAAAAAAATTAAAGACATTATGACTGAAAGGGTGAATCCACTGATTAAATAGGCACATGATAAAGAGAAGTCAGTGATAATCTTATGAATAAGCGAATCCCAGGAGTCAACATAGCCGGGGAGACATGGACATAACAAAGCTCGGCTTTTAGATCTGAGAAGGAAACATTCACCGTATTGGAAAATTTGTTAGAGAGGGAAAGGCAAGAATAATAAAAGTAACCATTAAGAGGGGACACATGAACAAAATTATTGATGAGGGCAAAAAACAAGACCTTCAAGAATTCAGAGTAGTATTCATTAGACCATATAGAACATAGGAAGATATGGAAAGGCTCAAAAGCTTGTTACAAGAGGCTGAAAGGTTAAATGTGGGAAGAAATGAACAGGTTAAGAAAAATTTTGTTTCAAGGTTCTTCCAGCCAAAGAGGTGATAAAAATATAATACTGGGAAATCAGGGGATACAGCCTGATTTAGACTGCTGTATGCAAATGCTGATGGGTTAGCTGGTAAGGCAGTATAATTAGAGGATAGGATTCACGATAGTATAGAAGATATTATAGAGGTCACATAGACTAAGTTAAGTGATGATATAAACACTGTCAAATTATTCTCTAAGGGCTTCAGCATCATGAGTGTTGAAAAATCTTAGAGGACTGGTGGAGAGAGAGCATTGCTTATAAGTGAAAGGTTTCATGTTGAAGAAATAAGAATTGTTATAAAAACTGAGTTCAATGAAATTCTTGTTGCTTGCATATATAGTGGTTCAGAGAGCATTATAATGGCTGTTGCATATTACTCACTAAGGAAACAACAAAGGCTAGAGGTTTATAAGGAAAGTCATATAAGTACTACTGTAGGCATAAATTTAGTTGTTAACATTGCACAGGAGAGAAAGTGTAGGATTTTTATTATGGGAGATTTTAATAAGAGAAAGTGATAGATTGGACTAATCTTGACCCACACTGTGGGGAGGATTCTTTTGGGCAAGATTCCTAGATTATGTATAAGGAAACTTCCTACACCAACATGTACTAGACCCAATGAGAGCCAGGTTTGGGGATGAGCCATCACTGCTTGATCTAGTATTCACAGATAATGTGTTGGTTATTGGCAAAATTGAGTATGAACCACCAATTGGAAAAAGCGACCACTATGTGTTGTTGATGAAGTATATCATCAAAGATGTTCTGGCTGTGAGTAGGAGCACTGAGAAGGACACGGGGAGGAACTATCTGCAACTAGATAATAACAAATCATATGAATATTTTTGCAGTAATTAGCTGGATGACCTAATTTAACAACAAAGCGGTACAAGAGATGTGCAATTTTTATTGTGAGGAATATGGGATATAGCTACCTTATGCACACCATCCACCAAAATAGGAGTTATTGAAGCCAGAGAGATATGGTTCAGTAATATGTGTAAGAGAGCTGAGAAGTGGAGACATATACTGGAATAGGCATAGTAGGGGAAAATGAATAAATGCCTGGCGGACTTACAAACGAGCAAGAAATGATTGCCTAAGTAAAAGAAGAGAGACAGGGAAGGAGTACAAAAGCGGTATTACTTGGAGCTAAAGAAAATCCCAGACTTTTTCACAGCTTTGGCAGAATAAAATTGAAGGTTAAAGAGCAAGTTTTAGAGTTATAGAGGACTGATGGAAGCATCACTCAGAGAGATGACGTGATTTGTGAAGAATTGAGCAATAAGTTTCAGTCAGTACTTACAGTAGTAAATACTCCACCCCATCATCTTTTCAACTATAGAAGTATGCAGAGGGTTGATGAAGTTAGGTTCCTATAAAGCTACAGGTCCTGAAAACATATCCCCTTGCGCACTTAAGATGGCATTATGCATCATATTTGAAAAGTTGCTGGAATCTGGGGAGACATATCCCCTTGCATACTTAAGAATTGCACTAGGCCAATATCTTTGGTGCTATGGATCATATATAAAAAGTCGTTGGTATCTTGGGAGATTCCTAGATATTGGAAATACGCAAACGTGGAGCCTCTCTTTAAAAAGGGAGGGAGAGACATAGTTCTAAGCTAATAGGCCTGCTTCCTTGGCCAGCATAGTTTGAAAAGTTATGGAGAGACTACTAAGAAAGCGCATCTCTCGTCACTTAGAATACTTCAGAAAAAGCAAATCTACAAAAACAAACTTATTAGAATTTTATGATGAG
>JAXCGZ010013949.1:0-15000 GCA_037179515.1 Halocaridina rubra | reverse complement strand
CCATATACTTCTGTAACTCAAACTTTCTACATTTCATCCACTCTGATGGTTCTTTAGCTTGCTCTCCCACTGACTAAGCCACTTTCTTTGGCTCTCATTTTTCTGCCAACTCTTTTGTAAACGATTTTGAAGCACCTATCCCTGAATTTTTACCCCTTTCTAAACCTATGCCAACTCTTATTCTTTCTTCACATAGAGTTCATAAAGTTCTTCTCTCGCTAAAGATGAACAAGCAATCTGGTCCCTATGATATCTCTGAAAGATTCCTTAAGGAGTTTGCCGTCTTTTTCATCTCACTCTCTCAACCAGTATCTATCTCTCATCTTGGAAACATGCTCTAGTGCAACATGTTCCTAAGACGAGTGACTGCTCTATTCTTTCAAACTACCGAAGTATTGCCCTAAGCTCTTCTATTGCTAAAGTTTTCGAAACTTCGCTCAGTGCTCATCCCTTGAAACATCTTAAATCTATCTCACCTATCTCTGATCACCTTTATAGCTTCCGCAAGGTAAGATCCAGTCGTGACCTCCTGTCCTTTCTTACTCATGTTTGGTCATCTTCTCTGGGAAGCTATGGGGACTCCTTTGTCATCGCCCTTGATATCTCTAAGGCTTCTGACAGAGTCTGGCACAAGACTTTCGTCACACTCCCTGCCTATGGCTTTGCCCCTTCCCTCTGTTCTCGCATATCCAGTTTTCTTTCTGACCGTTTCCTATCTGCGTTTGTTGGTGGTAAACGATGTAGCCCTTTCCCAGAAGTGTTCATATGGGCTCTGTTCTTTCACCTACTTTATTCCTTCTCTTCATCAATGATCTTCTTCAGTCCCTTTCTACCCCTCTTCTTCATGCCTTTGCCATTGATTCTACTCTTCATTTTTCCTCTGCCTTTTCTTCACAACCTTCCTCTGCTACTCGTAATCAGTCTCGTATCACTCTTTATTTTACTCTCAACTCCTATTTATGAAGGGTATCTAAGTGGGACACTCAAAATTTAGCTGAATCTAATGCCTCCAAGACAGTTTCTGACCATCTCTTTGTCTTCTTCTCTTGATAGCCCTATTGTCTTCGAGACTAACGAAATTTACTCTCTTAACTCTATCAACATATTAGGAATCCATAATGCCTCTAGCTTGTCTTGAAGGAATCACATAATCCAAATTTTAAAATTTTCATCCCAAAAAATTGGGGGTTCTTCTTCGTCTTCGTCATTACTTTTCCTCTTTACAGTTTCTTAAAATCTATAATGATTTTATCTGTCCCTGATTAGAATACTGCTCGCTCATCTGGGGTGCTTCTTCTTATACTTATCCCCTTGATCGGGTTGAATCCAAAGCAGCCAGACTCATTTATGACCCTTCTCTTATTTATAATCTGGATTCTCTTGCTCTTCGCCGTAAGGTATCATCCCTATATCTTTTCTATTACTACTACTTTCATTGCTGCTCTGAAGAGTTGATTGGTTGCATCACTTCGCCACTGCCGAGGCCGTGTTACATTCTCCAAACAGACTCGTGTAGCTCGCGGATTGGTCAGGGCAGTGACTGCGACTTCCCATATACCTCCAGACTCTGGAACCCTCTTCCTCCTTTTCTTTCTTAATTCTTATAACTTATCTACCTTCAAAAAGAGGATCTATCGTCATCTCAGGGCCTATTCCTGCCATATTACTAGGTCCTTAGAGTTTTTACTATTCCTTAAGTCTGTTCTTTTTCTTTGTGCATCATTAACTCATCTCTGCCTTGTCCGTAAGCTTTTTCTTTTTCTTCGTCTTAATGTTATCTTCGTGCCCTGGCCTTTTTGATGAGGGCAGTTTTCTTGCGTGTCCCGATGTTAGAACCATAAAAAAAAATACATATACTCACACACACACACACACACGCACACACACACACACACACACACACACACACACACACACACACACACACACACACACACACACACACACACACACACACACACACACACACACACACACACACACACACACACACGGCTCTGAACTATAGACCAGTTTCCTTGACCAGCATAGTTTGCAAAGTTATGGAGAAACTACTAAGGAAACATATCTCTCATCACTTGGAATCCTTCAACTTTTTGTCAGTGAGGCAACATGGCTTCAGAGAAGGTAGATCAACAGTAACAAACTTATTAGAATTTTATGATGAGGTAAGCCAAATCTTACAGGAAAGAGAGGGCTGGGCAGATTGCATATTCCTAGACTTCCAGAAAGCGTTTGACACTGTTCCACATGGGAGACTTATTAGGAAGCTGCAATCAATGGCTAGAATAGGTGGAAATGTTTTGGAATGGATAAAAACTTACTTAGAAGGAAGGGAACAGAGGGTTAGAGTAAGACACTCAGTGTCTGAATGGAGAAGAGTTAGTAGTGGAGTTCCACAGGGTTCAGTTTTAGGGCCACTTTTGTTCCTTGTATATGTAAATGACCTACCAGAGTCTGTAAATTCATTCATGAATATGTTTGCAGATGATGCAAAGATTGTGAAGAAAGTAAAAAACGAGAACAATGGTAGAGAACTTCAGGAGGATCTAAATAATCTGCATGAGTGGTCAGAAAAGTGGCTAATGAAATTCAATACTTCAAAATGTAAGGTAATGAGAATAGGTACAAGTGCAAGAAGGCCCAAGCTTGACTACTCGGTGGCTGGAGTACAACTTCAAGAGACAGAAAATGAGAGAGATCTAGGAGTAAACATACTGGCAGATTTGTCTCCAGAAATACATATAAATGGCATAGTAAGGGCAGCATATGCATTCTTATCAAATGTAAGGGTAGCCTTCAGGCACATGGACAAGGAAATGTTCAGAAATATTTATGTAACCTATGTGAGGCCAAAACTCGAATATGCAGCCCCCTTTTGGAATCCGCACTTGAAAAAGCACATAGTTAAGCTTGAAAAAGTTCAAAGACATGCCACGAAACTGGTGCCAGAAATACGCAATCTCAGTTATGATGAGAGGCTGAGGGAATTAGACTTACCATCACTCGAAGCTAGAAGAGTGAGGGGGGATATGGTGACAGTCTTTAAATTCCTTCATGGTTATGATAGAGTGGATAGGGATCGATATTTTGATATGGCTGGCTCTAGAACTAGAGGTCATAGTTTGAAGCTTGGTAAGAAAACTTCTTCGCAGGATGTAAGGAAATACTTTTTCAGTGTAAGAGTAGTTGATAATTGGAATTGGCTAAGCGAGGAGGTAGTTAATGCTATCTCAATCCATAGTTTCAAGGACAGGTATGATAAGTATCACTAAGTCTAAAATGGAACCGATCAGGAGACGGGAAGATACGAGCTTTGGGCTCTTTCCCGTAAGCACAATTAGGTAATCACAATTAGGTAATCACACACACACACACATACACACACACACACACACACTATATATATATATATATATATATATATATATATATATATATATATATATATATATATATATATATATGCCATATGGAGAACACTGGCCAGAAACATCGACCCCACTTAAAAGTGGGAAAAGATGTAGACGAAGATATATATATATATATATATATATATATATATATATATATATATATATATATATATATACTATATATATATATATATATATATATATATATATATATATATATATATATATATATATATATATATAAATAAATAAATATATATATATATATATATATATATATATATATATATATATATATATATATATATATATATATATATATATATATATATATATATATATATATATATATATATAATCAGAGAGAGAAAGAGAGAGAAAAAAAAACAAATTCTAATGAAAATAATAAAGAGCGCCTCTGCATTCCTTTGCATATTTCAGAATAGAAAATAAACAAACAAACAAACAGTCATAATGCCATGGATGACCTGGCATTTGAAGATTATAACAATTGTCATAGGTCAACGTACAATGATGATGAGAACAGGCCATATTTCTCAACTAGAGGTCACATCTACAAAATATTATTTTGGCACTTGTGGCATTGTCTTGCCTCCAGCATTGGCATTGAAGTAAATAAGATTACATATTTCTCAAGCATTGCTGATGGCACTACTTATATGAAGAAATAAATTTCTAGGAAATGACAATAAAAATTAATGACATCTTTAGCAATGGATGCACCAATAACATCATGAAACTAATATTCAGTATGCAGATTTCTTCCTCTTATCACATTAATGATGATAATAATAATAATAATAATAATAATAATAATAATAATAATAATAATAATAATAATAATAATAATAATAATAATAATAATAATAATAACAATAATAATAAAAATAATAATAATAATAATAATAATAATAATAATAATAATAATAATAATAATAATAATAATAATAATAATAATAATAATAATAATAATAATAATAATAATAATAATAATACACACATAAAACATGGCCTCATTCCATCTTGCAAGACTAGATGGTTGAGCCAAGAAACATGCATTCATCACGATCCACACATTCCTCAACTACTCTTCTTAGCTCCTTGGGGAAAAAGGGTTGCCACATTTCTCCCCTTCCACCCTGCTTGGGTCTCCTACAAGGTAGGAGGGCAATCATATTTTCAGTGAGGACCGACAGCCACAGCTGGTTTACCCTTACACATCACAGTTCAATGAACTAGCAAGTGCGAGTAATCCCTTTGGCTCATGTCATCTATATATAATCTTCCTCCACTCATTCCTCTCTCTTGCACGCTCTCTTCCTGCTTCACTGACATTCCACGTGTATATATGTATATTTACCTACTTATTATTCTAACCTGAAAATTGTTATTCTATATCTGCTTCAAATTGTCTGCAGTAGTACCGTTGGAAAGTGAAATGTAACTTAAATGATAGCACTCAACAAGGGCTATTGAAAATATTGTCACAATGATTACTCTTCAAGTACTCTTCAATTATTACACTATATTTTATTATTAATTACTTGCTATGATATTTAAAATTAATTGCAAATTCTATTAGTATGTTATTTATACATAACCAAATATATTGTAATGTTTATCAACTGCAATATGACTGGGAGTGCCCATGTGCACATGTCCCCATGTACAGTTATCTGAATAAATAAAAAAAAAATGCATCCAGTGCCCTTTTCAAGCCATCCATCCAATTCATTCTAGGTCTTCCTCTTGGTCTAACTCCAACCACTTCAGCACTCCACACTCCCTTCGCTATTCGTTCATCACTCATCCTTTCGTTGTTTCCAAACTAACTCAGTACTCTCTAATCTAACCTATTCAACAGCTTCTGCTCAAAACCCGTTCTCTGCCTGATATCCTCATTTCTTATTTTATTTATTCTAGATATACCAATCATACTTCTCAAATATCTCAACTTCATTACATTCAAGCTATACCTTTCCTCCTCTCTTTCATTTCAAGGCTCTGCACCATGCAATACTGTCGGCACAATCATACCTTCATATATCCTTCTCATGGCATTCATTCCCAAATACCCACTTCTCATTACAATATTATTATTTTCCCTCAATCTATGACCTATCTCCACATCCACTTATCCACTCCTTGATACATGTGACCCCAGATACTTGAAACTCTCAACTTCTTCAAGAAACCGCCCATTAACTCCTACATTCAATCTGCCAATATTAACACTCTTCGTGCATGTCATGACTTTACTCTTACTTATATTCACCCAAAATGTCCTACTTTCACACATCCTTACAAATTTAGTCACCATATGATTCAGTTCATTCTCAGCATCAGCCACCAGTACAATATCATCCGAGAATATCAATTGATTCAGTATCCACAACCTTCCACAATCGCCCATTAGTTCGAAGCATCTATCAAATACTCTTTCAAATACTTCCCTTACCACTCCATCCATATGCACATTAAGCAACCATGGCAACATTACACAACTTTGATGTTGGCGTACATTCACCTCAAACCAATCACTCATAGCATTCCTGAATCTCACACATGGTTCTCTCGATCTCATTCAACAAATTTCCACTTATTCCATACAGTCGCAACACACTCCACAAAGCTTCTCTATCAACCCTTCTATATGTTTCCAATAAGTCTATAAAAGCCCCAAAACTGTCGCTACCATTTCTAAGAACTTTTCACGCACCTGTCTTACCACAAACACCTGATCCACACTTCCTCTTCCTCTCCTGAACCCACACTGTTCATTCCCAAGAAATATCTCAGAACTTTCCCTAGTTCTCTCGATTAATACTCTTCCAAATACCTTACCAACTACATCCAACAAACTAATTCCTCTAATATAATACACTCATATATATCTCCTTTCCCTTTATAAAGTGAAACTATACATGCATTCCTCAAGTCAACTTGAATCCTCCCTTTCCTGAAAACTGCATTCGATAAGCTATACATCTATTCTAATAATGCCTCACAACCTTTTGACAAGCATTCAACATGACACACATGTATACCTGGTGCTTTACAAACTTCCATTGCTCTTAATGCCAAATGTACCTCCTCTTTTGTTAATTCTCTATCGTTTTCATCACCTAACATTGACATTCTCCATTCGTTCCCACAGCCACAATCTCTGCATCTGTCATCTGCCTCATTCAGCAGTTCCTTAAAATACTCAGCATATCTCTCTTTCATCTTTATATTGTACTACTTGCAATTGCCCATCTGCTCTTTTCCCACTCTCCTCCCTACCAGATTCACCTTTCCTCACTCTTTTCACATCCTAACAAAACATCTTTTTATTTTTTTCAAAATTCTCAGGCAGTCAGCTACCCCACCATACATCCACTTCTCGCTTTGCCTCCCTCACCACACACTTTGCTACCCTCATATTTGTACTACACATTTTATAAGCCTCTACATTACCTACCTGCAATCATACTTCAAAGACTTGCTTCTTTTTGAGCCACTCTCCTATCCATTTCACCATTCACTACTTTCCTTTTACTTCCACCTGTTAGTCTCCTTTCAGACACTGCATCTGCACACCTCATAACTTTTTCCTTGAAACAAACCCCATTCTTCTTCCACTCCTCCAGTTTCTCTTTCACTAAATTCCACAATTACCTCAGACTAGCCTTATACTCACAGTCTTTCTCTTTCTTGTTCAGTTCATTCACTTTTAGCACCTTTTTTTCCTCTCTCACTTCTACTCCCTCTCCACTTTTCTCCAACTGTCACTCTACTTCCTACAAAGAAATGATCAGATATCCCACCACTAGTACATTCACATCCAATACTCTTCCAATCACCCACCTCTCCACCACAACATAATACATTAATGATCTGTCAACTACTCTACCATTATCTACTCTGGCCCTTGTATACTTGTGCAGATCCTCCTTTTTAAATACTATAATAGCAATCAACATTTCTCTCTGAATACACATTTGTATAAGTTTCTCTCCCTTCTCATTCCTACCAGGTACTCTATACTTCCCAATCACACCATCCACTGGCTCATCCCTACTCTAGCATTTAAATCTCTCATCAACACCATATTCACTGGTATTTCTAAGTCTACTACACACTCGTTCAATATCATCCAAATTTCTTCATTTTATTCCTTCACTGCTAGGACAATATGCGCTATTATGTGCCCAAAACTCACTTCCCAGCCTCATTTTAGCCACTGTTTTTTCCGATATGATACTTCCTTCCATTCCGTCAAACACTTATTTATCTCTTCACTTACCAACAGAGCCACTTCTCTTTCTCGCCCACTTTTAACTCCAAACACCCTACCTACTACACTCCAAAATGCCAACTAATGCCACATCTACAGACAAACAGACTATTAGCTACTAACCATCACGGTTTCAGACCGAAACTCTCCAAAAGCCTTTGACAGTGTAAACCATGAAATTATTATTAATAAATGTACTAACCCAAATATTGACCCTACCTGGTTTAGAGAGTATCTGTCTATCTAACCGCAGACAATCTCTCTGTCTTAACAGCATTATCTCTACTCCAAAATATGTATCATTTGGTGTTCCCCAGGGATCAGTCCTTGGTACTATCCTCTTCTCCATTTATGTAAATGATCTACCCTGTTTCATTTCCGACTGTTTAGTTGTACAACATGCAGATGAAACTCAGCTACTCCTTCGTGGTGATATTAATAAGCTCCATTAAGAGCAGAAAATTCTTGTAAAAAATTAAGACCTATTTTCAAGAAATTGGGCTGTTATTTAACTAAAGTAAAACACAAAGCCTGTTCATTAGTTCGAGGTACCACATAGCGCAAATTCCGGAAAACACAACAATTAATATCTGTGGCAATGTCATTACTCCTAGCAAGAAGTAAAACATCTTGGAATTCACTTTGATAACTACATGTTGTTTGACTTCCATATACATAAAGTATGCAAAAAGTAACAGGAACGCTGATGTACTTATCACGTATAAAAGATAATTTTGGAACTACCACTCGAATAACGGTTGTCGAATCTCTAGCTCTAAGTCATATCAATTATTGCACAACCGTATCGGGAGCTACCAATAAGACTCAGATAAATAAAATAGAGAAGCTTATTAATTTTGCAGCTCGAATTGCCTGGGAGGAATAAGAAAATATGACTACATCACACCAGCTCTTAACAAACTTGGGTGGCTGCGAGTAGAAAACAAGATCATCTATGATATTTACGTTTTTGTATACAAGATTTTGAACCATCATTCTCCTAACTGGTTATTTAATTTCAAAACAGTCATGGATATAAGGGGAACCAACACAAGACAGAGTAGTGAACTCTTTATTCAGAGAATAAACACAGAAGTAAGGTTCAATGATGATCACTATTAAAGGGCCAACACTATGGAGCAATATTCCAGAGCATCTTGAAAATTCATCCCCCTTAACAACTTTCAAAGGCAAACTATATAGTTTTCTTTTGGACAAATAGTTACTGCTTACACACGAATAACCTTTAATGATTTAATGCAATTTTCCTTAACACTATCTATTCTATATGTAAAGTGATATCGCCTTCCTTGATCTTTAAATTAAGAACTAATTATTATCATATGTAAGGAGTACAAATATGGTGATGTTGCCGATGATAACGATACCGTATCGAGTGTTATTATAACCATTTTTATGCAAGATTTATCTCTGTTCACTTAGTACAACTGCTATATCTTGAGTGTATTATTATACTATTGTACTACCCCATAGCTCCATTTCAGGTATCTTAATGCGAAATTTATAGCTATTGCTCTACTTTAGTATCATGATTATCACTATATTATCATCAGTAATTGTATTATTATTATTATTATTATTATTATTATTATTATTATTATTATTATTATTATTATTATTATTATTATTATTATTATTATTATTATTATTATTATTATTATTATTATTATTATTATCATCTGTTCATTTATTTGTTCAAATATATATCTAATTATAAATGTACTCTTAGTTTTGTAAAAGAACAGCCTTTGTATAAAACAATGGAACTAAATTTCTGTTTGTTTGTTTGTTTGTTACTTCACGACTCCCTTTCATCTTAGTTTCACTCAGTGTAAGCACATCCATCCTCTCTCCACTCACATACCCACTATCTCCTCTCTCCGACTTTCACTTATATCACAGCCACGCACATTCAGAGATCCAATTACTAGTGTTCTGGCTGGATCTCTCCTGCCAGAGTATCTCCACGTTTCTTGCTTATTTGTCGGAATGCGATAAAGAGGAGGGGCTTCCCAGTCCTCCCGCTCAACTATATTTAGTTGACTTTACTACTCGTAGGGGAACATGGAGGAAGAGTTCTACCCCATCTCTAAGGGGGGACAATACTACTACTACTACTACTACTACTACTACTACTACTACTACTACTACTACTACTACTACTACTACTACTACTAATGATAATCACTAAAATACTACTACTACTACTACTACTACTACTACTACTACTACTACTACTACTACTACTACTACTACTACTACTACTACTACTACTACTACTACTACTACTACTACTACTAATAATAATAATAATAATAATAATAATAATAATAATAATAATAATAATAATAATAATAATAATAATAATAATAATAATAATAATAATAATAATAATAATAATAATGATAATTACTAAAATACTACTACTACTACTACTACTAATACTACTACTACTACTACTACTACTACTACTACTACTACTACTACTACTACTAATAATAATAATAATAACAATAATAATAATAATAATAATAATAATGATATTAATAACAGTAATAACAACAATCATAATAGTAATAATGGTATGAATACTGATGGTGATTAATAACATTTAATACATGATGAGTGTGCCTTTCAGTAAATTGCACAGAATTTCAGTTACAGTTAGGGCCCTACTGAATGACTGAATACAGTCATGAATGAGCGAAGAAAAGAAATGACTACTTCCAAGGGTATGTTAATGAATTAAAGAATGCGTAGGTGCGTGAGTGAAGAGGCAGGAATCAAGAGGTCACTCAGAGCGCATGATGTGCAAAGATTATATTTTCAAAATGTACATTCACCCTTTTTCACGGACCACCATGATGTAATAATAAATACCTAAAAAACAAAGAAATAAAGGAAAAATGAGGAAACTGCTTTAACTTTGTGTTGATGCCTTATTACCAGTTTTATTGAAGCTTTTGCAGTTGCTGCTTTTAATGCAGGTGCCGCAGGAGATAAAGTTTCTGATATTGCTGAATCTGGAATTTTATGCTGCTACTGTTAAATTATTTTTATTTATATTATTGCTGTTGCTACTTGTACTGTGGCTGTTTCATTTCTGCTTTTTTTTCTGTAGTTGTAAGTAATATTATATTGCAATTGTTACATTTGCTGCTGTTTTTACTATTGATAAAACTACAGCTGCATTTATCATGGTCGATGAACAATTCTTTTTACTCAGGTTGTTGGTATCACTTACATAGCAGCTGCAGCTCTGCTACTACAGAAGTAATTGTTGTTGCTTTTAATGGGTTCCTGTTAATCTCACCAGAGTAGATGCTTCTTTTCTAACGCTTACCCTCTTTCTAGATATAACATTGTGGGCTTCACTGGAAACTGCTGCTTTATATTGTTGGCCTATGCAGACACCACTATCCTGCTTCTAATATCAAAAGGTGATTCTGTTTCCAATTGCTACTAATGGGCAGACTATCACAGGTACTTGTGCTACATACGCCATTTCTACTTTTACGCTAGGAGTTGCTGATATTACTTACAAGTAAACATCACAAAAGAAGCAAACTTTCACGACCTATAAACAAAAAGAGGCAGAGGTAAATTTTTGCTTTCACACCCCAACGAGTGAATAGCTGACTAGGTATCTAAAATCATAATTTGTTTTCTAACTGGAAATGATGTAAAACAGTTAACATAACTAAACTTAATACTATATTAAACCAAAGCAG
Source organism: Halocaridina rubra (assembly GCA_037179515.1). Taxonomy (NCBI): domain Eukaryota; kingdom Metazoa; phylum Arthropoda; class Malacostraca; order Decapoda; family Atyidae; genus Halocaridina; species Halocaridina rubra. The sequence goes on along the minus strand of JAXCGZ010013949.1, from coordinate 3,532 downwards.
TCGCCAAAACATAGAAAAACACAGATCAATGGAAAGCTAAAATGCCAATTATCAACTCGTTGGGCTTGTGAATGTAAATATTTGTCCAGAAAATAAATCTGTGTTATGTAAAAAAAAAAAAGTCTAAAATACCTTAAAATATTACTAAGCAGCACAATGCCAAATATCTACTCATTGAAGGTGTGGAAGTTAAAAGCAAAAGCAGCAGTTTCTTAAAATTTTTTTTTTTCAACGAAATGAAAGCGGTATATTGAGTATATTGTTGAGGGGCGCTCTCTAATAACAGACACCCCAGGAGGGGTGTGTTCAAAGCCATAGAATACAGTGCTATCTTTTACGGAAACACAAAGCAGCATAGTCAGAATATCGTTTCAGGGATCACCCTCCTCCTCCTCAGTATAGCTAACTTCAAGGGGAATTTGTTCAAGGTCCTAAAAGGCCCGATTTCATAAACATTGTAAACCTAGGATACCATATTGTTAGTTAGCTAGACACACACAAATGGATTTCATAAATGCATCTGACGCGGTTCTGTGTACGGGATTCTAGCCATACACTGAACCGCGTCATATGCGTTTATGAAGTCCATTTGTGTGTGCCTAGCTAACTAACAATATGGTATCCTAGGTTTACACTGTTTAAGTAATCGGGCCAAACATACACACTCTCAACAGTAGAAGTAAGAGAGAGAGAGAGAGAGAGAGAGAGAGAGAGAGCGAGAGAGAGAGAGAGAGATGAGAGAGAGCGAGAGAGAGAGAGAGAGATGAGAGAGAGAGAGAGAGAGAGCAGTTGATAATGTCATCCTTTAGAATAAAGGGAACCGTATATAGAGTATATTGTCCTTGGGGCACACCTTCCCAATCCTTCGCAAATCTAACTTCAGAAGAAGTTTGTTTTAACGCCCCTCGAAAAAAAGTAAAAATCTCTCGCCAAGCTAAGACCAGATAACGGTTGATAATGACATTTTTAAAGAAAGACACGCGGTAAAACTATGGAGCGTATGGTTATGGGGGTACCCTCTATCAGCATATCATACATCAGGACAAGATTGTTCACTGCTCGAGAGAGAGAGAGAGAGAGAGGAGAGAGAGAGAAGAGAGAGAGAGGAGAGAGAGAGAGAGAGAGAGAGAGAGAGAGAGAGAGAGAGAGGAGAGAGAGAGAGAGAGAGAGAGCTTGATAATAGACATGCAGTAAGAAATAGGAAACAGTCTATTGGGGCATATTGTTCCAAAGGCGCTCTGCACCAGAATAGAAACATCAGAAGAGAGTGTATTCCTTTAATAATAATAACCTTTATTTCCATTACAAATACAATGGGTATTCGTCAGCCGGGGCAAGCCCAAACCCCCCACTGTGGTGCCCAACCACAGCAGTACCTGCCAGGAAACAGCTTAAACACTCGGTCTTGGACGGGAACCGATCTTTCGACCTTGTGAATGCGAAGCCAGCGCCGTTACCCACTGTACTAGCCAGATTTCAAATTTCTCAAAGAAGAACACACACGATAAAGTTCTGTTGATAAATGTCATTCATGAAGAAAAATATAAGAGTAATACTGATTATACTGTTCCAGTGGCGCCCATCCCTAAATCCGTATATCTAACAGCAGGATGGGTTTGTTCAGTCGCCTTAGACGAGAAGCAAACATTCTCAATAAACCAAGAAAGAAAAGTGACCAATAATGTCATACTTTAGGATAATAAAAGCAGTACAATGAGCATATCGTTCTATAGGCTTCCCCCTTCAGTATATCTAACGTCACGAGGTGTTTGATATAAACACCCTGAAAAAAAAAAAAGCAATAGCGCCGAAAACACCCAAGGGACAAAGCAAATAGTTAGCCTAAAGAAAAAAAAAAAAAAGGTGTATGATGATACCTTTCTTTAGGAAAAAGAAAGAGCGGTTACAGTAAATTATTCCAGGGGACGCCCCCCAAAACGCATACCTAACTTCAGGAGGAGTTTGTTCAACGCCCTTGTACACAGGGGGCGCCCTTGATCTCTGCTCCCCCCCCCAGCAGTATCTTACGTATCGGAGTTTATTGTATCGTAAATCGGGTGGACAAGCGCTTCCCGACCACTTGTATCTTGTCAATGGCTCCGTCTTCTTAAGATGTGGCCACAAACACTCACATATATACACGTACATACACATCAACAAACATCAAGTACACATGCAGGTATAGACATATACAGAGAGAAGTAAGTTTTTGAAAATATGGAAATTGCTATTATATGGCTACAAGTTGAACCATGAGTCATGCTCATTGCCTATTACGACATACATACATACATACATACATACATACATACATACATACATACATACATACATACAATACATACATACATACATACATACATACATACATACATACATACATACATACATACATACATATATACATACATATACATACATACATACATACATACATACATACATGCATACATACATACATACATACATACATACATACATACATACATACATACATACATACATACATACATACATACATACATACATACATGCATGTCTACATGCATATATACATAAATACATACATACATACATACATACATACATACATACATACATGCATATCTACATACATACATACATACATACATACATACATACATACATACATACATACACCTACACTACATACATACATACATACATACCATACATACATACATACATACATACGTGGAAGTTCTTTCTGCGAATAACGGAGTCTGCTTTTCAATGTATTGTTTTTTTAATACAGAGACAACTATTTACATATTCCAAAACAGTGAGTGTACTAAAAGAACAGAAGAAAAAGAGAACTGAGTTAGTACAATACACAAATACATAAGGAAAAAGGCACCGGCTTTATGATAAAAAAAAACCCACTACAATTAAAAAAAGAAAAAAAACAAACACAAACTGACCTTCTTTAATCGATACTGACCTGAATGAAAATCAAGAAAAAAAAAACCTATCATTTGTTTAAAGAAGAAAGCAATGTCACTCATACCTCTAGAAATGATATAAAAGAAACAAAGACATAGAAGTGAAATATACATTTAGATAATAAAACAACATAAATAGTGAGACAGATGCAACGAAACATATTTCATGACTCTCTCTCTCTCCTCTCTCTCTCTCTCTCTTCTCTCTCTCTCTCTCTCTCCTCTCTCTCTCTTCTCTCTCTCTCTCTCTCTCTCTCTCTCTCTCTCTCTCTCTCTCTCTCTCTCTCCTTCTCCAGCAATGCTGATATATAACAATGTCTGAGGCACGTTTTTGTTGCTATTATCCTTCCTGGTAACAGAATCCATCAGATTTTATTAGTGAATATTACATTATTATTGTATTATTATAATCTACAGTCACTATCTTATTTCTGAAAAGGATACGACAATTTAATTTACAATTATTTCTTATATACTCACTAATGAGTTAATTTATAGCAATATTAAATCCATTATTATTCACCTTTTATGCTAAAAGTTAGTCTCCTTTCGAGTGGGGTGGACACAAA
>JAXCGZ010013948.1:0-43742 GCA_037179515.1 Halocaridina rubra | reverse complement strand
GATAAAGCCTAATAATAAGTTATTGATTGAAGAGGCCATATTGCCTGTAAATAAGTTGCTGATTGCAGAGGCCATAGAGCCTGTTAATAAGTTGTTGATTGAAGAAACCATAGAGCCTGTTTATAAGTTGTGGGAGCCAGAGAGTATTGGAGTAAAGCAAGAAGTGCATTACGAAGATAAAACTACACTTAGAAGTTTTACAGATTCTGTTCCCTTGAAGCCTATCCACACTCCTCTCCTACACAATTTTCAGAGTGCCTTTGGACAAATGGAGTCTCTAATAGAACAGTTGGAGGAAATATTGGAGAATGTTCATGTGGGTAATTTGTTGGATGCTTGTACCAGTGAAGAGAAACAGTTTGATATATGCAATACTGCAGATGTAGAGTGGGAAAAGACCAAAATACCACTGCAAGCACTGAATTCCAACAATGCAAGACTTCAAAGGGTACTGGATCAGTGCCTTTCTGAAAATTCTAGATCTCCTAAAGTATCAAACTTTAGTTTAATCTGGAATGTTAATACAGACAAGTTGTCTTTGAAAAGTCTGAAGGCTAGAGAAGATGTGTTGACCAAACATAAACTTCTGTCACTGGTGGGTATATTTTTGGACCCCTTAGGTCTAATATCACCCTTACTAAGAAGAGGAAAAATTCTTATTCAGAGAGCTTGGTCTGAAAAGCTCTCATGGGAATATTTGTTGTCAGAAGTATACGAAGAGGAATCATCAAATTATGAAAGATCTGAACGTCAAGCTGCCCAAAGGGTTAAAGAATTGTGGGCAGGTATAATCATTGATGATAAGTTGTAGTACTGATGGGGAGACCCCCCATTTTTTCCTTTTTGGAGGGGCCCAGGATGTCTTGAATATATTTCAAGACAGTTTATTTCTACGTACATTATGTAAGTGTTAGTTTGCATATAGTTTCGTTTATTGTAACGTAAGTGCATGAATATATACTTTTACACTTAGTATGTATACCTATTAATTTCTATCATGTATACACGTATATTCGTATGTATAATGTGTAGTTTATTATGGAGGCTGGCTGTAGAAGACTTGGAGAAAGGAATGTAGGTCACTAATGGATTTTAGCCATTAACCCTTCACCTCCTTGATAACGCTTATTGCATCGCCTCGTTGAACAAAGAACTGTTGTAAGCAAGTCATAAGTCAACTTAGTCCTAGTACCAAGGACCCCGACAAACTAGACGAGCTTGTGGGACTTTCTTATAAAGTTGGTTGTACTCGTGAGATGCTACGAGGCACTCATTTTTACTGTGTTGTTGACAGTACTTATAAGTTTGTTAAAGAGTAGTTAGTTGCTCTCGTGAGACATTACGAGACACTCAAGTAGAAGAACGTGATAGAGATCTGTGGATCAGAAGATACGTTTTTTATTCGGAGTCCCGTGATTGCTGACGACATAAGGGTTGTCCGGACAGATGAGTACAGATTCATTGTATTTCTAACAATATTTATAACTACGTGTGAGGAACAGAATGAGCTCATTTAATTGAACACTCGTAGGTAGAATGTATGTTAGAAAATGTATTATTCTGTATGAGGAAGTTTGAATTTAAGGTGAGGAGAGTTTATTTAAATATTCACATATCAGCAGTTCATAAACCCCCATATAAATTATTTGCATGTATGTTTATGCATGTAATATTAATTATATTTTATTGGTAGAGGATTTAATTTTGAGATCGTGGTAGGCCTCTACTGAAGCCGTGTCAGGATTTCCGAATTTAGGGGGTTATAAGATCGAAGGGTAAATAACACACAGGAAATCCTCCACACCCATAAAACAAACAAAAAAGTCCAAACAGAAAACCGGTCGTCATGATGATCTTCAGAAGTTACATATACTGCGCAGAAGCAGGGACATGTACTCCCCTTCGGCCCCTCCATAGGGTTTCCACCCTTGGGGGGGATGCCCACATACAAGCTAGGCGAGCTTGCAAAGCTAAGCATTAATTGATTCGCTTAGAACATCTATACAGAACGAAATGAATCCGTCTGGGTTTTCCTGAAGGACTCGTCGAATTTCGTACTCTTACTATGTGGTGTATTTACGGTAATATGTTTCACTTTTTCAGTATTCTCTCTATTGTAAAGAGTATTCCATCTTTTTTATATATACAAGTACTGCTCTATAGCTTCTTCATACAGTCTTACAAGATTACATTTCCCATGTCTTTTTATTAAGTATTTAGCCCGTGTAAAGCGTATTCCATGTTGTATTTAAGTACGTAATTCATGTACTGATATGTACGCTGGCGATGCTACCAAGCAGTCAGTCTTAAAAGGGTTTGGAAGTTTATCATATGAACGATATTTAAAAATCAATTGTGATATGCCGCGTCCTAATTGGATCCCTTGTGTTAATGCTCAGACATACGCTCCGAGCTGGTCGCTTCTCCCTAAACAAAACTTTTTACATATTATAATGGATAAATGATACCTGAAGTAGTTACTTCGGCAAATGACTACTTGTCATAATTCTCAGTGCACTCCATCATTTTACTTATATTAATTACATATGTTCGTTCATCTACCAAATTGCATTTTATATTCTTCTGATTATTTGCTTTCAATGTATATCAATATATTTGTTCCCCTTTTATGTTTATTACAACGCACACCCTCAGCCCCAAAGAAAAACCTCTAAAACAAACAAATGATGCAATTTTATTTGACTGCATTTCGGACTATTACTGCAGTGGAGACGTTCTCTTCAATCATATTTTTGAACTTAATTCATATTACTGCATTTGTATCGTGTTAGTGTAAATTTAGTGTATTATGCGGGTTAATGTCGTAATAACTTTTTTAGTAATTGAAGTCTTTCAATTATTCCAGGTTGTTATACGGCTTGAACAATAAGTCCGACTTAAATAATATTTCAATCATTTTATTAGGATTATTCAGAGCTTGCATAGGAGATATTTTCATTTTATGAAAATAATATGGAATTATCGCATAATTATTTCATTATTCATTAGTATCATATAATAAGGAAACTTGCATCAATTTAACATGTTGAAAATAATTCAGAAATGGAATGAAATAAACGTTATCAGTATGGTGTGCGGCAGCTGAAGGGGGAGGGGTTTGCTCCTCCAACTCTCCTGTTTATTGTCTACTACTACTCTGTATATGTCAATTTTTCGTTTGTTTTTTTCTGTCACTTGGTGTCTTTGTCTCCTTAAATGACGGTTAGTATGAGTGTATATTACGCGTAAATAGTTATAGAACTGTCTAAATGAACCTTAAATTTGATGTTGTTTTCTTTTGTAAGAGGGGCGCAGGGCAATCCTAAGAGTCTTATCCTGATTAAACTAAAGCACGCTTTATATGTCCCAATGAGTTCCCTCCCATCCGGATGGGGTAGACGCAGACATGGTGAAGCTGGGGTATTAAATTTGAATACCATTCCCAGCACTTCGCTGTAGAATCGTTCCCGCATTAGTCGTTTCCAACTCGCGCATATAACTACAGATCCGCCGCGGTCCCAGTTTTATAATGAGTAGAATAACTATTGAAATGGGAATGTTTACTTCCACACCCTTACGAGTTAACTGTAATTACAAAGCGTTAAAAATCTGAAGTAACTACTGAAGGATCATTTAAGTCATCAATTCGGGTTCTAAATGAATTTGAACCAACCTAATCAAAGCCTATCCCAGCTTAATATACTAAATTTCATGGGCTATTCTACACTCGGATTAATCATGTCCTGTGAATAACTATATTGGCGCTTTCCCTCCTCAGAGCTTGTGTATATTTTGAGGTGGATAGCTGTTGATGATTTGATATACTGTATACCCTTTAGCGTATTATGAAAAGGTCAAATGGATTTTTTTTTTTTCAGTTCAGGTAAGGGTCATTATCAGTCTGTTTGATCCTTATGATTAAATTTCACTTCCTAATGTTTAATTATATCCGTAAAGCCTTTCAACGTGCTCTGATTGATAGTAAACCTCTCATTTTGTTAGTATTGTTTAAAACTGGATTTAAGCTATTTAATGCTGCTCTTTCACAACCAGAAAAACATGAAAAATATCATCTGATATGTCAGATGATATTCAGGTGTTGGAAGAGGAGCCTAAAGGAAATGGGGGAACGGGTGGCTGATTATCCTTCCCTACTTAAAATTGTTCGTGTTGTAATACATTGTTAGAAGAACTATATACAAAACAGTAAATTGCTCCACACAAGGCAGTGCTTGGATTGAGTAGAGATACCAACTCCCCGTACGTGAAATAAGTCCATAAATTATTAGGTTATATTAGGTTAGGTTCATGCTTAACCTAATCTAACAATTTACAGGGTTATTTAATGTACTGGGAGTCGTTATCTTTACTTGATTCCAGTTCTCTTTTTAAGAAATGCTAACTTAGTAACGTCTGTTCCTGAGAATGTGTTACAATATTAATGGCAATTAATATACATTTTTTATTGTCTGGACTTGCTACCAAATATGCAGCTCATATGTTGTCGTATAAGTTTGTGAATTGTAATTTTTTCATTATTGAAAAAAGGATGCCTGGGGACTGCAGAGTGCAGTACATAGAATGCCCTGCATGAAACAACAAAAAATTAAATGCATATTTCCCCCCTTATATATGCCGTAGGTATTGATATCTCATTAATTTCTCTTACAGGATGATGTTTCCTTATGGTGCTGGAAATCTCCCGTACAAATTCCTCAACTGTGACTGAAGCTTCAGAATAGTTTCTGGATGATGACTCAGAGAATGAGTCATTTTCTCAGAACCTTTGGTGGCACCCTTCATTACCTCCTCCCCTCTATTAGCACCTATTTTACATAATGTGTATCGTTTTGGACTGGGCAGTATACTGTTCTGTATACTGTACTCTTTGCTAACTTAGTAGTATACTCTACTGTTTACTGTACTCTTTGGTAGTGCTGTCAATTCCACTCTATAAGTATGCATATTATATCGTTACACTTATAAAAATTTTCCTTTTTCATGGGCGCAACTTGTATGTCTTAATCTTTAACACTATATTTCATCCTGACCTCTGTGTGAAATTGAAACTGTATCTGATCTATGTATATACTTGAAAAAGAGTTGTTGCTTTTGTGTGTGTATGGATAGATCCGTTGTTGACCAGTAATTCAAGTACAAGAACAGCTCGATCAACGTTTTATAAGTAGAGAGAGCATTTGAACTATCAAAGTTCTCATTAGCTTATAGTAGTTTACCTTTCGTGTTATTGTATACTGTATATAGTTTGGCACATTGTTACTAGCAGAGTTGCAGTGATAAAGATTTAGGCTTTTTCTTTTTGGCCATTATAAGCAAATATCATTCTAGTTCTTCCTTATTGCTGTTGTCACAATGATTGCTCAACTAGTGTCTTGTTTGAGTACCTCACCAGCTGTGGTATTGATGGTAGTTTTACTTTCATTAGTGGTGCTCTACTTTCAACACACATACAAGTTTTGGGAGAGCCGTGGGGTGCGAGGTCCTAAGCCGGTGTGGTTCATAGGTAACATATACGCTAGATTACGACCGACGCACTCCCTGGCGGAATTCGATCAGATGCTGTACGAGAAATACGGCGGCAAGGATATGTGCGGATATTATGAATTCACTCAACCTTGTCTCATGATCGGAAGTCCGGAACTTCTCAAGCACGTCATGGTGAAGGATTTCGACCATTTCACAGACAGAAGGTAAGATGGTTAGCAGAGTTGATATAGAATTTTTGAAACACATATGCTTGAAATAATATTGCTGTTTGGGGGCATATTAGGACTCAAATGTAACAGTGACTTGGCTTTTTAAGCCTCTAAAGATTTCTGTTGAGGAGATATTAATACTTCTACTATAGTATATTGAATCTAAATAATCCAGCAAAGAAAATATTATGATTTGCCTGGTTAAATATCTTTAATTTATATATTGAAATACTTGTATTACTTTATCTTTTCCAGAAAATAGTACCATAATTTTTTTGTTTTTGATGAAAAGCAAATGAATACAGAAAAGTATTTGTAATTTTGTGATGTATCCAAGTAAGTTTGGATGGGTGGGTGGGCGGTAATTAAGCTACAGACCTCAGGCCTCACTGCAAAAGATCCTTACCCACTTATGCTGTGGATGACCCAAGAAGGATGTTGGGGTGAATAGTAGCAACCATTTATCCCCTAGGTGATAAGAGAAGTGATAAAGGTATATTAGTTTCTAATGAATGTGTGTGTGCTTTTACTGGGCCACCCCCCTTACAAGGGGGGTTGCAGCTGTAATATGTGTGTATGTATGCAATATATCTTAACAAAATTACATTTATCATGCTCTAGCTTCGTGATATTTAACGAACCCGTGATGGACCACATGTTGCTGGGGCTTAAAGGCAACTTGTGGAAGGCAGTTCGATCAGTAATGACCCCGACGTTCAGCTCTGGCAAGATTAAGCACACTCTTCAACTCGTCAAAGATTGTGCCAAGAATCTTGTCTTGTATTTTAATAAGGAGTTGGATAAAAGGTTCGTATTTTTATGCACATCAAATCTTGCTCATTACTTAAGCAGATTAACCTCTTTACTGGCAAATGTTTTTTCCAAAAAGCATTGCAATTCCAGATGAATTGCATGAAAATAATGAAGGGAAGTTATTGATTCATCTTAGTTGTTACTGAGATGTTGCAAGTTGGATTGTTGGACGATTAACACGAAAATGCTCGTCTCTGCCCTAGAAAAGCTGAGAGAGCTGGAATGGACGAGCATACTTGTTCAGAGCGTAAATTTACATAGTAACTTTATTGATGAGATATTTCGTCCTTGCCAAAAAATGTTTGACAGGAAAAACTGTGATACAGACACTCCCCAACTTACAAACAAGTTGGGTTCCAGAGGTCGGTTCGTATAAAGAAATGTCAGTAAGTTGTTTTTAGTTAAGATGAAAATATTTTACAGTACATCCATATGCAGTAGTTGATAGTACTTAGGCTATAGACTCTTGACTACTTCATATAAGCATAAAGTATAAATAATGAATAAATTTTAATACAGTAATAAAAATGTAATAATGCAGTACATAGCAGTAATACGTTCATTAATACATGGGTAGATAACGGGTAGGTTTTTGGTCGTATATCTGAATGTTCATAACTGTTGTTGTATGAAGAAGAGCTTCTGCATATCATATTTGCCGGGGGAGAGGTTAATTAATATTTATGATATAGTAATGATATTATATTATTTACTTGAACTCTGTATGATATGTTAATATGAGTTTCGTCAAGATTTTATATGATATAATAAGACATCATATTTGATGTGCAAGCATTATCATTATATCCGAAATAAATAAAACACACATGCTTTGAGTTCATAAAATATATTTCAATTCATAATTGTGACAAATTTTTTCAGATGTATTTATAGTTTTAATCAAACTTAAAAGTAGACTAAAATACATATGGAAAAGTATATAAATCATAATGCCTTTGTAATAAGTCCCCCTTAAATTTCGATTACAACTATAATCTTATTAAAATATACTTGCCACAAAGATGATTTAAACATATTTTTTGACCTTAAAGCATGTTGCACGTTGAGTTCGGATATAATGATAATATTTCTTGTTATATTCAATAGCCATTTTTGACCGTGTCTACTTGTAGATCATCTGTATTTGAAATGAAAGAAGTGTATGGAAAATTCACCATGGACACTATTGCGAGCATTGCTTTTGGAGTGAACAGCGATTCTCTTAACAATACTCAGGTAAGCTTTGAGGCGTACTCTGTCTTCACAATGTGGCCTGTGGTAATGTAGTATTCAGAGCATTTGACCCGAGAAGTGACAGACCCGCGATTGTCCCCTCTTCTGGGCATTAGAAAGGGCATCTGACTTTAATTCCCGAGGTTTAAATTGTCTGTGTCCACTGCCATTCAATTTGGTATTTATTGTGACATGTGAAACAACATATGTACAGTATTGCTGAATGCTATATAATGAATGGAAGCTGTATATTGTGTGTTTTTCTGAAGATGAGAAAGCTGATAGTATTTTGGAATTGCAGGAAATGTTTTGATTTATATGTGAAAAGTAAATTGTTAATTTATGAAATATGGATGTAGAGTTTCTGAATGAAATGTCATAATCCCCCTTATAAAGGGAGTGGCTGAGTTAAAGCAATAAACCTGACTTTGTGGGCAATAAATACAGAGGAGGGGATCCCAGTCCTTTCCATCTGCCCCAATTAGTCGAATTTTATGACATGCAAGGGATCACGGAGGAAGTATTCTGACCCCCTTCCAGTGACTGTGGTAGTGTAGTGATTAAAATACTTGACATGGGAGGTGACAGACTCGCAATCGAGCTCACTGCAGGGTGCTAGGAAGGGCATCCGGCCTTAATGTCTCAGCTGCAGTCTGTCAGTGGCCACCTCCTTAATGGGTGTTTATAGTGACACAAAAAATATAGAGATTTAAAAATTTTGTGTGTGAAATGTAGTCAGTATACTCTATTCTTTTCATGCCATTCCTCCGTCTTAGGATGAATTTTCTGCAGCTGCTGCGAGTTTTTTCAAGCCACCGCCCAAATGGAAGAGACCACTTCTCTTCATGCAGTTTCTTTGGCCCCATATTGCCAAAATGCTTCACCTGAATATCGTTGATAGGACACCCATTCATTTTTTCACTAAGGTAAAGATATTTATTGGATATATGAAAGAAGAGTAGCACTAAGGTGCTGTAGTGTTATTCATATTTACAAGGCAAGTTACCTAACCTAAGCCAACCCAGTATAACCTAACCTAGCAAATTACAGGGTTATGTTAACTTTACATGTGGTTATTCATCCTTACAATTTTCGATAATATTCATTATTTGCTAGCGAGTCTTGATGATATGATGGACTTTGAATGGAATTAGGAGACCACAATAGCTCATTGGAGAGAGTGCTGGACTTGGAAAGTAACTAATCCTTGTTCGAGCTCACTATTGGGCATTAGGAAGGGTATCCAACCTCAGTTCCCTGGCATCATTCTTCCTCTGTACATAACATGGCAAATGACAACTTGGTACAGAATGAGATAATTGTTATGTGTGAGTCTCATAGTATTCAGAGTTAAGTCACTTTGCATGTGACATAAGTATTGTTGAACCTTCGTTTATGAACACCCCAAACCAGAACAAATCGATCTAGGACCACAATTTGCGAACAAATTTTGAATCGATATTCAAACAATTCTTTGAGGTTCGAATGCACTTGCACATAGATATCTGCCTGGGTAACCACCTGTTTGCTCTTAGTTCTGCATTGGTACGCGCACTATGAAGATCGCTCGTTCTTTCTTTGTAGATTTTCAGATTTTTTGCTCTTACTTTAAATTAGCCCTCATGGCTCCCAAAAAAGTGAAAAGTGTCAGTGATAGTGATGTTAAAAAACTTTAACGCATTACTGTGCAAACGAAGAAAAGATAATAGTTAAACATGAGATCGGTGTTCGTGTGTCTCTTCTCTCCAAGCAGTACGACGTGAAATTGAACATCTGTATTATTTTAAAGAATAAAGAGACCTTTTTTTGTAAAGGTGGCTGACGTGGCTGAAGGAGTGACTATATCAAGGAAGCAAAAGCCTCAATTAATAGAAGAGGTAGAAAAATTATTGTTAATAAGGATAAATGAAAAATGGCTTGCTGGAGATAGTATTAGCTAAGCTATAATATTTGTGAAGGCTCTACAGTTACACCATAATTTAGTAGCGAAAACTCAGAGTGCTAGTGGTGCTAAAATTGACAAATTTAAAGCAAATAGAGGCCGGTTTGAGAAATTTCTCGATGAACTGAAATTCAGAGTGTTGTTTGGCATAGAGAGGTGGCTAGTTTGTACCAAAAGGCAGCGAATGACTATGTGGTGGAGTTTACTAAATTTACCTCGAGTTGCAACGTGAGCTGTTGAGGATTATCCAGGAGGGGCAATCAGTGGAGGAGGAGGAAGAGAGGGTAAAGGTTTCAAGTGATAACATAAAAGTGGAGTGATATGCAGGCTTTCATCGAGAGGCATCACCCTACCAAAACTGTGACCAACAGAGCAGTGAACATTTTAAATAACAATGTAATGTCCCATTTCCAAAAAATTCTTCAACAAAGAAAAAGACAAATTTCTCTGGATTGTTTTCATGTACCAACACCAGCCAGCGAACCACCTTGCAAGAGAGAAAACACCAGAAATACCTGTATAGTTGCCAGTTGTTATTAGGGAAGAGGACTCTCCTTTGAAGGAGTAGTCCTCTTCCTCCTCCACCACCATCTACATGTGCCAGCAACTATCAACCACAAAGGTAAAGTGCAATACAATTATCATATTTTAGTTTAGTATAAGAGTACTGTATTTTTCTGTGTAAGGTTATTTTTCATTCTATTTATTTTTTTGCCACATATAAACCCATAAAAAAATAACAAGGTTTGTTCTGGGGTTGGGGAAAAGATTAATTGGATTTACATTAATTTCAGTGGGAAAAATCGTTTCAGGTCACGAACATTTCGGGTTGCAAATGGGGTTAAGGACCAGAGGTTCCACTGTAATTGAACAGTATGATGCCTTCATATTCAGATTTTTCAAAGTTCAAACAGGTTATATATAATTGCAACAAAACTAAAATAGGGCTTCAATATATCTTCCTCTGTATCAATTCTTCTAGTGAATGTTACTTGTCAAGAAAGGAAATATGGAGTGCAAGGGATTGTCAGTCTCCTGTCTCAGCTATTTTTGTTTCCTCTCGATTGATTATTATACTTTAATACCTGATATTTATAATGGATGAGCTTGCTAATCCCCCCCCCCCAGTAGCCTTGTTAGTTTTTTCTACAATATAGTGCATTGGTTAGAGCACTCGACTCGGGAAGACACGAACATGTGTTCAACCCCACTGCAGAGTGTTAGGAAGGGCAAGTAGCCAAAATTCCCTAGTTCCAAACCTGTCTGTTTCCACCCTCATTAGAATGGGAATTGAATATGACACGTAAAATGATAAACAATAACACTTACTCTCCATCCATTTCTTTCTCATTAATTTGAGTAAGATCCTTGTTAATTATGAAGTTTTGTTTCAAGGCAAGTGAAATGAATTATATAAAATCCGTATGACCATTATCTCAGCATTAACTAATGCTCTTCTTAGCCATAGTTTTGTGATTTTTCAGTTACTACCTTCTGCATATACTGTATTGTTCCTTATAGTTAGATTAGCTCCTCTTTGTTATGTCTATGGTCCCTATGACAGAAGACCCTTGCCCTCTAGTACTGTAGGTGTCCCAAGCTGGACAGTCAGGTGAGTTGTGGCAGGTAACTCTCTATCCCCAAGGATTTAAGAGGAATTATCGAGGTATATTAGCTTCTAGTGAATATGTGTGCTTTGACTCTGCCACCCTGCTAACAAGATGGATAGCAGTTGAATGGATGCGGAGCTATAATTCCTTGATCTTTATGATACATACATACACAGTGGCATGGCTGCAACTCTCTTTGTAATGGAGGTGGCCGAGTCAAAGCACACCTTCACCAGAGGCCAGACATGTTTCAAACACTTCCTGCAGCTCTTTGGGTATAAAAGGATGCCATAATTTCCCTTCCCCCACCATGCTGCTTAAGTCGCCCAGCAGCTGTTATTGCTCCACATATTTCTCCTAATTGCACTAGTTTTTTTTTTCCTTTTAGGTAGTGTCTGACACCATGAAGTACAGATTAGAGAACAATATTAGAAGAAGTGATTTTCTACAGTTATTGTTGGATGCAAGCTTGCAAGAGCAAACAAATAACAACAAAGGTGGATGCAAAGAAGATATGTCTTCCAAGAAAACTACAAATCAGGGTATCTGGAATTTGTTTAATTAATTACAAATTTCTTGCATTTTCTAGCACAGTAAACTGAGGCAGGTGCTTGTGGGAGGATTGCCTTGAGATGAAGCAGTGGGCTATATCAGTTGTGTCTCTCAGGCCTCACAGCAAAAGATCCATGCACACTTAACCTGTGGGTGAGCCAAACAGCTTGGTTTAGGGCCATTGTGGCAGCCATTTATCCCTAAAGAGCTAAGTGGGGTCATCGAAGTATATTAGTATCTTGTGAAAGCGTGTGCTTTGCCTTGGCCTGTCTTCATACAAAGGGATTCTGGCCATTGTATATGTAAATATGTAGTCATAAGAAATCCAGATGTGATAATATGACCATATCATGATCAAAGTAAAGTACCAATCAGAATATATTTGGTTTTATTTATGGTCTACAATGGGGATTTGAACCCAAATGACCAATCAGTACTGTCCAACCTTAAAGACTTGATGGGAGGGTGGTCTGTGAATAATTGCTTTTTATTCTTTGTAATTGGTTTATATTGAAAAAAGGTTAAAATGCCAAGTGCAAATCTGGATGTTTTGTTTCATTTTCAGTTCTGACAGATATGGTGATAACAGCGCAATGCGTACTTTTTTACATTGCTGGGTACGACACAACTGCTACCACCCTGAGTTTTTTGTCATATTGTCTCGCTCTCCATCCAGACATTCAACAGAAATGTATGCAAGAGATTGAAGAAGTATTGGAAAGACACAACGGTGAAATTACTTATGAAGCCCTCTCAGAGATGACCTATTTGGACATGGTGTTTGCTGGTGAGGTTTTGTAAATATATGTAGATCATGTTAAAACATAGTATTTTGCCATGAGTTTTTGGTATTTTCTTGTGTGTATGGTTATATATATGAAGCTTTCTTAGTGTTAAAGCCTTTTCTATATTTATTTTTTACACTTCTGCATAGCTTTTGCAGTATTTAGTGCTTGTTAAATTATTTATCTTAATTTGTTCCTTCTTAGAAACGCTACGGCTGTATCCACCGGCACCCAGGGTCGACCGCACCGTCACCAAAGATTTTGTTCTTCCTGGCTCGAATTTGTGTATTCAGAAGGGCCAGAAAGTAACCATACCCATATACAGGTAGGTATCGCATTCCGGCCGAGTCAAAGCACACACATTGGTTTTGGTAAATGTGTGAGCTTTGATTCGGCCATCCTCATTTCACGGGGCTGTGCAGCTGTTCTATATGTAAGTGTCACATTTTTATTTCAAGAGTTGATAAGTGATTAGTGGTGAGATATTTGTATGCTTTTTTGGCGCTTGAATTATGTAACTCAGTATTGAGACTAAATGTTCCATTTCCTGTCACAATTTATTCCCATTCAAATGGGGCTGGACACAGGCATGTTGGAGCTAGGGGATTAAAGCTGGAAATACCCCTTGGTGAAAATGAATCCACATTAATTGCTTCTCGACTCTCACTCTCTACCACTGAGCTACCATGACCCTCTCATGCAGCACTATACTGCCTTAGTTGTTCATATACCATAAGACAAATTTTTAGGAGAATAAAACTGCTTATGTTATATTCCCATATCCCATTCTGAAACATACATGTTGTAGCAATCATCATTATCAACCATACTAATACATGAGTATCATGCTATAAGTTGTTGTTCCTTAAGCTGCCTGGCTAAACAGCCTTGAGTCTCTAAAAAAAGCCACTGCTGATCCCCGGGCCATCCCACAGATCTCTCATGGAGCGTATGTCATGTGTGTGTTTTATTTTAATGGGTGTGACACCAGGACAGGTAAAAAAAACTGCCCTCATCAATAAAGGCCAGGGCACTAAGAAAATGCCAAGATGAAGGAAAAGAAAAAGGTCATGGATAAGGTAGAGATGAGGCAATGATACACAAAGGAAAAGGACAGACTGAAGGAATAGTCAAAGTGTGCAGTTCCGTCTGGTATAATGTGTTTCCCAGGTTGCTCTCAATGTCTCTGGCCAGAAGGAGTTTAGAAATAACCGTCACTGAGTCATTTCTTAGTGTAGGAAAAAATGTTCTGTTGTGTAAGCATATTTGGTGATCTGTTTATATACTTAAAAGTACAGTGATTGCTCTTTACTTTTCCTAGTATACATAGAGACCCCCAGTACTACCCAAATCCAGAGAAATTCGATCCAGAACGTTTTTCACACGAGAATAAAACCAGCCGATCACAGATGGTGTACCTGCCTTTTGGAAGTGGCCCCCGTAACTGTATAGGTAATTTTTTTTATATTTTTTGATATTCTAAAATTTTATTGCGTGAGGGTTGTTAACTCTATACCCTTTTATTTGTGTGAATATATTCGTATCTATATTCTAATGTGATACTCTTTATACCGAACATTTCTGTTAGACTTTTTATAGCCACTTTTAATGTACCTTTCAGAAGAGAGGATTCCTCTGAAGCCTCTATGTACTACTCACATAAGCACCCTTGTATTGTGCTTTTTGATACATGCCACTGCAGTACTGCAGTATCTCTTCAAGGGTTAAGTCAGCTGTCTTAAAAAAATTAAATTTATTGAAGGAAAGAATCACATAAATGTGACTTTTTCCTGTCATAGAAGTCTCAAGTCATCCCTGCACGCTGTTTAGGGTCTATGAATATAGCACTTGACGGGATGCATGGAATCATACATAAAATGGCGCCATGAGGAAGGTGAAGCATATTGAGTTTCTGTGCAGCTCATTAGTACCTACCCTTCTTTCCCATATTAATTCTCAGAAGTTTTATTCTTGTGCAGTGTAATGTTTGTTGGCTTGGTAACAGTAATGAAAAGAACAGCTTATTTTAATGGTCTCAGTGCACCGAGGCCTACACCCATTTTTGCTCTTAGAGCCTGTAAATTTGATCACTATTGTGAGTCTTGAGAATCATAAGTTCTCTCTGTTCTTTGAGATTGTCACAACTGATTGGCTACATATCCATTGGTGAGAGGCTCATGGCGGCTGCATGGAGACTCAGAAAAGTACGTTTTCCTTCCTCAAAGTACTTTTTACATAGCTAGAATATATTATTCCTATTGAGGAATTGTGTAAAATGGATGATTAATTTCAAGGAAATTTTTTAAAAATAATTATCTCTCTAAGGAATGCGTTTTGCATTGATGGAAGCGAAAGTGGCTGCCGTATACTTGCTGCAAGACTTTGCATTTATCCCAAGTAAGAAAACACAGGTTCCTATCGTTATTGAGAAGAGGAGCGGACTCCTAAAGGCACAAGACGGAGTATGGGTAAGACTTGCCAAGCGAACGTAAAGACTTGATAAGAAGTATACGAGTATGGGAAAGACTTGCCAAGCGAACTTAAAGACTTTTTTATAAGCATTTGAGTATGGGTAAGACTTACCAAACAAACCTAAAAACTTGTATAAATGATCTGAGTATGGGGAAGCCTTGCCAAGTGAACGTAAAGATTTGATCAAATGGATTTGAGTATGGATAAGACTTGCTAAGCGAATCCAAAGGCTTCGACAAGAGATCTGAGTTTAGGGTAAAACTTGCTAAGCAAAATTAAGACTTGAATACAAGATTTGAGTATAGGATAAGACTTGTTAAGCAAACAGAAAGACTTAGATAAAAAGGATTTGAGTTTGAGTAAGACTTGACAAGCATCCCTAGACTAGATTAAATAATGTGAGTATGGGCAAGACTTGCCAAGCAAACCTAAAGACTATAGAAAAATCTGAGTACGGGTAAGACTTGACAAGCGAACGTAAAGACTTGATTAAAGATCTGAATGTAGGGCAAGACTTGCCAGGTGAACGTAAGGACTTGATAATAATGATTTGAGTATGAATAAAACTTGCCAATTGAACGTAATGACTTGATAAAAAGGATTTGAGTATGGATAAGACTTTCCAAACGAACATAAAGACTTTGTAAAAAGAGTTTGATTGTGGCCAAGACTTTCCAAGCGAATGTAATGACTTGATAAAAAGGTTTTGAATATGGATAAGACTTGCCAAGTAACCCTTAAGACTTTATAGAAAGATCTGAATTTTGGTTAATTGAATTTGTGATATGATGTGTATTTGATTCCAAGATGTGTACAGGTTTAGTGTTTTTTTTACACGTTGCCTTTCTCGCTAGAAACAGCTGTTAGTAGTGTCTAAAAATCATGTACATAAAGTTGTTGAATGTATGATGTTGATTTGTTATTCATAGGACTCATATTTAAGTTAGAAATATTTTTTTGTGGGTGAAAAAATCTTAAAAAAAATATACTTTAAGGATTTTGGGAGAGGATTGTGGCAGCTCGTACCCCCAAGGAGCTAAGAGGAGTGATCGAGGTATATTAGCTAGTGGTGTGTGTGCTTTGAATTGGCTACCCCCTTTAAAGGGGGATTGCAGCTGTTGTATATGTATGTTTTATGGGGGAAGTCTGGATGTGGTTTGTTAGTTACTACTTCACTAATTCTCTTAAAAGATTGTTATAATTAGGTTTTATAAAGAAATGACACTTAATACAAAGATATAAAATAAAATTTATGTAGATATTATGTGTCATGGTGATAATTGATATCCTGCTTTACTTTTGAGATTATATTTTTTTTTACATGACCTTTCAGTTAGAAAATATATAGAATTTAGCTCTTTTTATAAAAATAAAACGTAGACAAAATTCCAGATGGATTTATTTAATGTTAGTTTATTTTTCTTTTAAATTTGACTTTGGTGAATGTGTGCTTTGACTCGGCCAACTCCCTTAGGAGGATTACGGTCATTCTATGTAAAAGAAAAATATTAAGTTTAAATTGCACTTGTTGATTTTCTAATATATTGTAAATAATATGGAATAATAGATGTCTAATAGTATGATGGATATCTTTGTTTTAATGTATTGAAGGGTTTTTCAATACAAACACTTATACTGACTTTTGAATAGTCATGAGAGAATTTACCTTCTATGTATGCCACTTACTTTAATAGTAATTATGTAAATTTGATGCATAGTCCTCATGCTGTACATAAATACTTTTTAAGAAAAATTTGCAATTGTCATTTATTAAAAGACCAAGTGAAATAGTCTTGAATGGAATATTCTTTGAAAAGGAAAAAATCAACTTTGAAGTGCTATTAAAGTGCTATTCTTGTGACCCCTGATTCATTCATGCGTGCTTAGTGCAAGGCTTTCTTTATCTAGTGCAAAGGTGCTGATGACAAGATTGAATAATAATGGCAATAATGAGTTGTTTCATTACCTGTTTATTTATTCACTAGCAACAAAGTACATACCAGTTTCGCCCTTTTGGCTACCAGTATATACCAGTTTGTAGCCTAGTGGAGGTAGAGACTACTGTAGTGGAGTTTGTTGAGCTATTGTCATGTACTGATAAATTTATGTGTATTATCAAGACTTTGGATATGAAAACAGTTTGAATGTTTATATAAATTCATGTGTGTTATCAAGACATGACGTGAACACGATTTGAATGGTCTGATAAATCCATGTGTTATCAAGATTAGAAATGAAAACTTAGAATGTTGTGATGTATCCATGTGTTATCAAGGCTTAGATGTGAAAACAGTTTGAAGGCTCCTATTAATTTACATGTGTTATCAAGGCTTTTGAAATGAAGACTCTTTGAATGTTCTGATAAATTCATGTGCGATATGTAGACTTGAAATGAAAACAATTTGGTTGATGCAATAAAGTCGTGTGTTATCAAGTCATTGGAAATTAAAACAGTTTGAGTTTTCCTATAAATTCAAATGTGTTATCAAAACTTTTGACGTGAAATAAATTTGTATGTTCCTATAACTTCGCGTGTTATCAAGACCTCGAAATGATAACAGTTTGAATGCACTGATAAATTCAATTTTCTATCTGTTTTCTTTCCTTTTCCTCACCAAGTTGTTTCCCCTGCTGGAGCCATGTGCTTTATTGTCTCTTGACTATTTCCAGCTCGGTTGGCCAGCTGGGCTTGTTGCTTGGCTTATTATGATAATAATTAGAGTAATAATAATAATAATTCTTATATGAAGTTGTTCAGAGATTGTTTTTAAGTACAGTATGTGTTTTGTAAGTTACAAAACTATTTCTTGTTTAATATTATTGAGAGAGATGGTTTGTATTATTTCAGTATTTTATGTAATTTTAAGTAAAGTATGTCAATTTCTTGTACAAAACTATTTTTGTTTAATATTGTTGAAAGAGATTATTTGTATTGTTCAGTATTTTATGAAATTTTAAGTATGTCAGCGTTGTAAGTCACAAAATTTTTTTTTTTTACTTAATGTTACTGAAAGGGAATATGTTAATTGTTGAGTTTTGTTTAGTAATTTCAAGTATATCAGTTATGTAAGTTCCAAAAATATTTTTGAAAAAGAATGTATTGTTCAGATTTTTTTTCTTTTGTAATGTTAAGTATTATTGTTTATAAGCTACAAAAATATTGTTAAGTATTTAATATTGTTGAGAGAGAGCATTGTTCATTATTTAATGTACAGTATTTGTGCATTAAGTAGCTTAAAGATTCCTGTGCAAAATGTATTTATAATTTTGAACCATTAATGTTATACATAAATAACATTTGAAAGCATTTCACTTTTTATGTTAAAGTAGTTCTATGTGATGAGGGAGTGGGGGGGGTATACTAGCCCTGGCATTTAGGCCTCTCCGTGGAGGATCTTGCTCACTTACCTTGTGGATGACCGAAGCAGGATATTGGGGGAGGGGGAAATTGTGGCAACCATTTATCACCAAGAAGCTAAGAGAAGTCATCTAGTTATGTTTGGCTTCTGGTGAATGTGTGTGCTTTGGCTCAGCCATTCCCATACAAGGAGGATTGCAGCTACTGTATGTATTTATCAAACAAAAACTGCTGTGGCAATTGTTTAGGCAACTAGATGAGATGCCACGCTGCTGATCCACCACCGTGAGAAAATGTCCCCTAAAAAGTACAGCATCCCAAAAGCAAGATAACAAGGTATTTTACTTTGCTGAAAAATTATGGTCATACTCTCCCTTGAAAGGGGGGGTGGCCGAGTCAAAGCACACTTTCACCAGAGGCTGATATAGCTCGAACATTCCACCTCTTAGCTCTGTGGGGATAAAGTGCTTATAATTTCTCCCACCACCACCTCCTGGATTGGGTCATTCACAGTAAATTGGCAAGGATCATCTGATGTGAGGCCCGATTCTTGGTATGATATAATCATGTAATTAAGATGGAAGTTTTAGTATTGCAAAAAAGAAATTTTGAAGTTAAATCATAATTTGCCTTGGAGTACTGAACGTCAAAATTGAGAGCATTGACTTTGACAGACTTCCTGAGGAAGATGCACCGTGTACTTTGCTGAGTGTTGTAGTCACTGTCTAAACTTTTCTTTTAATCAGTTTGGACATCGAACTTATAGCCCGTCTAAAGCTTGTAGTCCTAGTGTAAACTTGTAGTCCCTGTTTAAAGTTGTAGTCGCAGTCTTAGCTTGACGTCACTGTCTACACTTCTTATTATGGCTAAACTTTTGAACAGTTTAGATGGTGAACATGTTCTAAATTTCTCTTTCGATCAGTTTGAATAATGAATGTTTTTTCACAGTTCGAGTTGACAGGAATGATTCATAACAAACGATAATTGATTATAGTTGAACTTTAAGAATATTTGCGATACTAGTATTTAACCTTTCATATGTTATATATTGCCATTATGAAATATTTATAATTGCATTTCATATAAGCAATTTTGTACATTGCCTTTAATCTTAGAGACTTAGTTATGAGATTATTATTTTTGCATATTAATGTCTGTGTTATATGCTAACCCACTCACCCTATATGGTTCAGCTAAGAGGAGTGATCGAGGTATATTAGTTTATGGTAAATGTGTGCTTTGACTCAGCCACCCTCCTCACAAGGGGCATTGCGGCCATGGTATATGCATGTATTATGATTGCATAAGTAGTTAAAAAAGCATTAGTTTCCACTCCCTGGTAGGCTTTTCAGCCTGTCAGTGGGATCAGTGCAATGATTGATAAACTTCTTAAAAGAAAGAAACAGTTACACGATAGCCTGTCTTGATCACATAATCCTTTTTATATTGAATGAATTGTGGTATAAAATTTTAAGGTTCGTTAACTGCGTTTATTATTGTTCTTGTGCACAAAGAATGAAAATTTCCAATATACAAATGTAGAGTTTTCAAGTTATCTAATATTCAGTACTTCTGGTGTTGAAGTACTGTACATTGTTACTCATTTTAATTCCATTATAATTAATCTGTCTAGTCTAAACCATGTTACTATTTGACTTTAAATTGCTTATTATTTACTAGGAACGAGTGGGAAATTATCTTTTTTTTTACGATCATTTTACACAATGAGCATGATGCAACCAATTAACCAATTAAAAGTTAATGCATAAGTTAACAATACTATGCATTGAGACTCGTTAGTCTCTCGTTACTTCTATGCAATGGGGTTTTGTGATAACCCCCCTTTTTTGCATGTTCCTATGCAATAATATCGTCGTTAGGATGCTGAATAGTTATCATGTGATAGTTAGCATACTGAAGTGTATTTTATAAGGTTTACTCTTTGTATAGCAATAAATCGTGATGTTTTTTCAGTTGTTTGCAAGGATTGCATCACTGAATTTGTGCTTTAATAATAGTATCAATAAGCGCCTGTTTTTGTAAGTGTTTGTATATGTAAGTACATCTACACTTACCACCCACCAAATACTCAATATATTTTATTAGTTTTAGAAGAAAAGTAGAATCAAACTTAGATACTAGAGGTGCTAAGCCCAGTAATTAGAAGGTATTTTCCACTTCCATATTTTTAGTAGTGGTAATTTGAAAACAAGACCTTAAACTTGTTCAGAATGTTGAAGTATGTATTTACAATTCACAGAGTTCGGAAAGAGATTCTTTAGTACTGATTCTGAAATAGACTGCTAGTAATACGGAAATTAACTCGGGTTATCACCACATACGTCTGGTTTGACTAATTAAACTGATGGATGAAAAATCAAAACATATCCACAAATTTATCACACTTTAACAAACAACAAAATGTACTGTATATTACAAGATCAGCAATAACAGTTTGAAAAGATTTGCATTTGATCCTCAGTCAAGAGAGTTCACCAGTTTCACTCCAAAGAGCTCTACCCAGAGTTAGAATGTTTGATATAAAATACTGGAAACTCCGAAGCATAAGGATGTTTTAAGTCTGTAAATATCGAGAGGGGATATTTCCAGTTTCTATATATATTCCATAGAATGTTTCCCAGTTTTCCATTATAAAACAATGTGTAGTTTTATTTTAAGTAATACCAAAATATTGTAATGTTTCTAGAATTTCCATAGAACCATGTGTAGTTTCATATATTAAAATATTTCAATGTTTCCAGCTTTTCCATTATAGAGCAATGTGTACTTTTATTTGAAATATCAAAATACTGTAATGTTTACAGATTTCCCAGGGAATATTTTCCGATTTTTTATTATCATCATATAGTTTTATTTTGAATGACAAGATTGTAATATTTCCAGGTTTTCCGTAGAATTTTTTCAAGTTTTCAGTTACAGAACAATGTGTAGTTTTATTTCAAATAATAAAAGAATATTGTAACATACTGTTTGTAAATTTGTGAAAATTAGTACATCTTATTCTGTTACTTATGCATATTGGACAGCCAGTCATATTTACAATCCACTGTGAATGGCTTTTTAGACCATATATCAGTAGATTCTCATAGAATTGCCAATAAAAATCATCGGTGCGCTAGAACAATAGGTGCTTTTTTTAGCGTAGTGTTGGTTCTAAGCCTTTAGTGTGTACGTGAAGCAACAGTTTAGCTTAATTTTGGAACTAAAATCTTTTTAGCATTGACTGGTATTCTAATATATTCTGAAGTTTATTTCTTTTCCTTATAAGGGTGTATCAGAAGTCCCTCCACTTATATGATTTGCAGTTTTCTTTGCAAGTAACAGATGAACGACATTCATCTCGTGGTAAACTCGTACTTGGTAGTTGAAAATTATTTTAAGTCTTCTTTTTAAGTTGTGCCGTTTTCCTCTCCTGCCATGCCGACTTTAGAACAGAGGAGTGCAGTCGCTGCATGGCTAAAGGTTTTTCAATCTGTCGTTGAAGTGCAGCAACGATTCCAGACTGTCTACCGACACCGCTAAGCACCAGCTATGAGAAATATCGTTAACACCCCCTGAAAGTATATGGAGACTAGATCCACACTGGACAAACCCCGTTTACGAAGACCTAAAAGGAGTGGAGAGAGGAGAATGTCAAAACCGTCCATGAGACATTTAATCAGAGTTTAGTCCCTTGGCAAGCAGCTGCGGAATTGAACATCAGCACAATATATTTATTACGGGTAAAGATTGGGATCACTACAATATTCATTTGATAGATAACATGGTGATTTTCCTTTCTGTAGCTGGTCCCCATATACATTCTCCTTGACTCCGAACACATATCTCACGGATAGTTTTTGATAATCTCCTCACTCCACCCACTACGAGGTCGAACTGATCAGGGTTTGTCCTTTACAGCTAGTCGACATAAAGGTGGGCATTAACAGTGTTTTTTCTATCCTGTGCCTAATGCTGTCCAGAATCATCAATGCACTTAGACCACAGACTGATTAACTTCCTGCCATGCAGCAATTTTACACTTCTGCTCCAGAATCAGCATGGTAGCATAAGAAAATGGCACAAAATATCAAAAGTATACTCAAAACAATTCTCAACAACAGAGTAATTGTTCATCACAAAATAAACATCGACAGTCGGTTTGACCGGCAAGAAAAATGAAATCGAAGTGGAGAGAGATGTTTGTAACTCCTTAACAGTACTGGATAGACATTCCTGGCTGTGTAATATCATATCCAAGAACAGATTGTATGATCTTCACTTCTTGGAAGTTATATATAATAAAAAAATGCATGGTTCTAGTTTTTTCATAGACCCTTTCCATAAAGTAATGCCTCTTAAAAATATGTACAATCAAGGGTTTTAATTTTTTGTTCACTAGTAGTATGCGGATTAAATAAACCAGTCAACATGTTGAAGAAAATGCAGTTTGCAAGAGCACCTTTTACAGTAAGGTTATATAAGGGTGTTTCAAAATAACTTCCTTATCAGATTTTCAGTTTTCTTTGCAGGTAATCGATCAACAACATTTACTGTATGATTTAACTCTTACTCAAACTTGAGATTTGTTTGGAGTCTACTTATGAAGTTATGTGTTTTCTTGTACTACCATTCTGATTAGAGCAGCGGTGTAAAATTGCTGCATGGCAGGAAGTTTTCTAATCCATGGTTAAAGTGCAGTAATATTTCCGGACAGTCTAAGAACAGTAAATATGCACCGAATAGGAAAATCATTATTGACAGCCACTGGAAGTTTATGATGCCTAAATCTGTGATGGAAAAACCCGATCGGGAAAACCTGAAGTGGGCTAAGTGAGTATAGTGTTGACCTTATCTGTGAGGCATGTGTTCAGTCTAGGAAAGTCCATTTGGCAAGCAATTGTGCAACTGAACATCAATCCAATAGATTCTGCGGGGTGATTTCAATCCGTATCTGAAAAAGACACACTGCTGATGTTCAGTTCTGCAGCTGCTCACACAATGGACATTCCTTGACTTTGAACAGATGTCTCATGGACAGATTCCATTTCATTCTCACTCCGCCAACTTTGAGTTCTTTCTGTTCCAGGTTAGTCCTTACGTACCTTGTCTCCATAAAATCCAGTGAGTTTCAACGATGGTTTTCTTATATGGTGTGTAATATTGTATGTACTGTCCAGAATCATCACTGCACTTCAACCACTGGTTGAAAAACCTCATGCCATGCAGCGATTATCCACATCTGCTCCAGTCTACATTATAACAAAAGAAAATAGTGCAAAACTTTCAAAGAAGACTCAAAAAAAAATTCATCTACTGAGGAAAAGTTCACCGCAATATAAACGTTGTTGGTCAATTATCTGCAAAGAAATGCAAAAATCATTTTGGGGAGGGATTTTACATACACCCTAATTCTATACAGTTTACAATGACAAAATTAATGTCTGACTTTGCCCTATATACCTGAACATATTTAGAATTAGCAGATAGCTATTGAGGCAACATTTTTAGTATGAAGTAACTAGGTCTCCAAAAAAATTGTTACAATAAAATATTTATTAACAATAAAATTACAGAAATTTTAACTACTGCTGTAGTTTTATTACACCCAACTTTTAAGAATACAGGGTTTCAATTTATTCTTTAATGCTAAAAATTACAGCATTGCATACAATATTACAAGCAAACATATAAGTTTATTTTTAATATGGTCATCAATACCTGTACACTATCACTCCAGTATCCTGTCTGTCTTTTTTACATTGCTGCTCCCATTTCTGAAAATAAAAACATAAATGTTTTCAATAACAAACTTATTTTCTTCCAGACAAATGTCATCTGTTGAATCAACACGATGGCCACACCTGTAACAACACCAGCTGCTCGCTCCACTATCCCCTTTCATTAGTTCTTAAATTATGCAAGCAAAAGTGCAGAATTCTTTTAACTCCATCACTAAGGATATCCCACTGAGTAACATCCTACTCCACTTAAAAAGATGTTTGCCATTTTATGCGTCACTATTATTCCTAGTCTTTCTCCTTGATAAACCATAAATCATTATATGTAACTCTTAAGTTTTATTCAAGCCACTCTGATAATTTTTTTTTTGTGCGGCACTGGGGCGGCAAGTGCCGGCGGGCACCGGCAACCTGAGTAGGGGCGCAAGGGCGTCGGGTGTGGCTTTCTTGAAGTCACAGTAGAATGTGACATTCCACCACTGCTAGTCATTCAGCAATTCAGATACACCTTGTTCGCTTTTTCCGTATTTTTTTTATCCGCAAAATTGCAATAACACCCCTGAAAAATAATAGTAAAAAAATACGAAATTCGCGAATAACGCCCACGCAAAAAAATTCGAAAAAAATATTTCGTTTTTCCGCCATCCTCCTCCTCTTCTACTGCGTAATGCGATCAGATATTATGAAGATAATGGAAAAAAAGCATTAAGAAGAAACAGCAAAGAAATTTTAGATATAATATCGTCAGGGAAATAGCGTGCGAGTGTGCATCAGCTGTTAAGGAAGTGGCAAAACGTTTGTGGATAGAGGTTCATTCTCCCGCATCATCCTCTTCTACCATTTAATGCAATCGAATATTATGAAGAAAATTTAAAAAAAGCATTAAGAACAAACAGCAAACAAGTTTTTTATATAATATCGTCGGAAATAGCATGCATCAGCTGATACGGAAGTGGCAAAACGTTTGTGGATAGAGGTTCGTTCTCCCTCATCCTCTTCTACCGCTTAATGCGATCGAATATTATGATGAAAATTGAAAAAAAGGATTAAGAACAAACAGTAAACAAACTTTCGATATAAAATCGTCAGGGAAATAGCGTGTAGAGACTATATATATTTCATTTAAGTTTCTACAATATACGTTTTCTTTGTAACGAATTGTATAGTTTTCTTATTCTCTCAGCTGACTTTGTTTACGTTTAGATTTTGTACAGCACGGTCGATATGTAAAGAAGACAGAATAATGTTTAGAACCAAGGAATATTAATATGTAATACTATAATCTTGAAAATCAGATAAACCCCAAATAGAGTGAGTAAATAAATATTTTATGAGTAAGATATTGTGCCTGAATAGTGATAAGCATCAGCTGATACGGAAGCGGCAAAACTTTTGCCGCATTCTCTTCCTCTTCTACCACTTAATGCGATCGAATATTATGTAGAAAATTGAAAAAAAGCATTAAGAACAAAAGGCAAACAAACTTTCGATATAATATCGTCAGGGAAATAGCATGCGAGGGTGCATCAGCTGATACGGAGGCTGCAAAACGTTTGCATCCTCGTGCTCACCACCACCATGCACGTCCCAGTGTACTGTATGCCTGTTGCCCACCACATAATAGAGTACGGTACAGTATGTTAATTTCTTGCTGTACAGTAAAGCTGAATATATTTTGTATACTCTTAAAAATAGATACAGGGCTTTCTGCTTTGTTATGTACTTATAAAACGTTTTTACTTATCGTATATCTTTGGCAAAGTGTGTCTATGTAAGGTTGTGGAACGTATCTATGCCCTTTATCATTGTTTCCTATGTAAAATGACTCGTTTTTTATGCGATTTTCTATTTATCCGTCACTTCTGAGAACCTATCTTCGCGTTATTTCAAGAACAAGGTGTATATGCAGAATTTAACTGGTATTTAAGGCTCCATCTTTGATGTGGTCTTCGGTTATTCTCAAGCACCAAAAAGCATTTTGCTACTCCAGGTCTTCAAACCTTCCTGTTCATGGGCCTGGTATGGGCCTAGCATAGAGATACTACAGCATTCTAATTGTGGAAATTGAAGACCAAAGTATCCTTCATCCGAGAATCTTTTATGCTTCTACAACATAAAGCATGTCTCTACATTAAATTATATGAAGGTTTAAATTAGAGCACTGAAAAAAATTCATATAAACTACAATAAAAATTAACTTACGATTCTGATGCTGTGCCCTACACTGTCGTAACGCTTCGTTAAAACCTTCACAAACCGACACATCCGACTGAGTTTGGGCACACTGTAAAAACTGCTTGATTTCCCATGCACAGGGGCCTTGGGGTTCACTAGGGCCCTAAAAAATAAGAGAATTAATATTGGATTATTTCAAAATAGAGCAAGATCAGGGATGATAACAGAGGAACAACAGAGCTAATAGAAATTTCACTGCAATGTAAAGAAAAGTGACGAAAGTGGTATGGACATGTAACGAGAAGAGATGATGTCTACATGAGCAAGAGGGGAATGGGATGGAAGTTAAGGGTAGGAGGAAAAGAGGAAGGCCAAAGGGAAGATGGACGGAAGGATGGTATGAATGAGGCTTTAAGGGAGATAGAAACAGACGAGAGAAATTTTGGATGCGAACCATGACCTATGGAGGAGTGTGCTCAGAAACCCAGACCACACACACATGAGGAGAATGGGAGTAGTGAATGAAGGAGACTTAAAATTAGGTAAAGCTAGAAACACACCCAAATATATGTATACAGTGTTCCCCCGGTTATTCGCGTTTCTTGGTTCGCATTCTCACTGTATCGCGTTTTTTTTTTTTTTTTTTTTTTTTTGGGGGGGGGGGAAATTAAAGATTATTGTGACACCAGGATGGGCCAAAAAATTATAAAATAAAACAGACTTTATCAGGTTGTAAAGAGAAACAGAGATGGAGAGTGTAATGACCTGTCAGATGTGAAGGGATTATAAAAGATGTGTAATGAATATCCAGCTCTCTGCTGGGTTTTAATATACCTCTGCATTACTTTCATGATGTCTATTCCAATAATTCTCCTTAGATCTTATTATTATTATTATTATTATTATTATTATCATTGGCAACAATAATTTTCCTTTGATGACGATTGTGGAGATTATCATCATCATCATCATTATTATTATTATTAAGGGCTCATCATTGTTTGTACATCTGTTGATTTATTTACTTTTAATAACTGTGTAAAGTGCCCCTCCCTAGTTGGCTGGGACAAAGAGAGCGTGGGGGGTTGGGTAGAATAGAATGTTGGAGAGAGAGAGAGAGAGAGAGAGAGAATCTTTAAGTAACTCTTGTTCATTCAACCAAAACTACATTATAGTAAAAATAATGGTTTAATTACGAGTTCATAATAATAATGATGATAATAATAATAATAATAATATCCCCAATCATCATCAAATGAAAATTATTGTTGCCAATAATAATAATAATAATAATAATAATAAAAATAAGATCTAAGGAGAATTTTTAGAATAGACATCATGAAAGTAATGCAGAGGTATAGTAAACCCAGCAAAGAGCTGGATATTCATTACACATCTTTTATAATCCCTTCACATCTGACAGCTCATTACACTCTTCATCTCTGTTTCTCTTTACAGCCTGATAAAGGCCGTTTTATTTTATCATTTTTGGCCTGTCCTGGTGTCATAATCATCTTTAAAAAAAAAAAAAAAAATTAAGGCTATTCCTACTTCGCGGTTTTCCTGTCTCGCGCCTAGTCCCGGAACCAAACTACCGCGATAAGGGGGGGAACACTGTATATGAAATGTTCATATGCAATAATTCCTAATTATTTTATTTATACTTTTCCTAGAAAAAAAAGGAAGTAAGATCAGATTATTACAAATAGTATAGAATTTCAAGATAGCCCTGAACTGGTAATAACTAATATGAGGCTATAATTCCTATAATTATATTTATTAAATTTATATTCATATTGTTTGAGATAATTTTCTTCTTTTCTATCTCTCTCTCTAAGCTAGAAGAGATATATATAAAAAAAAAACACAAGATTTAAATTAAGTTTCAATCTATATATAACCCTTGAGAATAGAAAGTTATATTAACTGTGTAATTCAGTTACATTCAGTGCTAGAAATTCACTTGTTTGTTTATAATTTTGTCTAGCTAATTACCCCCATATGAACTGGGGTGTATGCAGACAGGTTAGAGCTGAAGAATTAAGCCTGGGTGCCCTTTCTAATGATCAATAGTACACTGCAATATGAGTTAGTCACACCGTTTGTGTTCCAAGTACTATTCCTAATCAAGCAAAACATTGCAAAAATATGAAAAAATTACTGTAATAATCCAAAAGTATATAAAATTCAAGTAACAATAAGACTTAATAAATTTGTAATAGTTCACCATGTTACCAGATATAGAAACTAAATATTCTTCCTTACCTATTCTTGTTCCAAAGGGGGGAGAAAACCCTAGGTATATCCTGGCTTCTCGTTATGGTTCATGACTCCTTATTCTTCATATGCAGAGTATCCCTCAACAAAGGGCATCCCTTTACTGACAGATGAGGGAAGCCCTCCACTTAGGGCTGCTCTGAATAAATAGAATAAAGAGTTGTGAACCAAAACAAGAAGCCAGATTAGGCCTAAGACACTTTTAGTGAATAGCTGTTGTTTAGGAATCGCATCCGAATAACGATCCATG
Source organism: Halocaridina rubra (assembly GCA_037179515.1). Taxonomy (NCBI): domain Eukaryota; kingdom Metazoa; phylum Arthropoda; class Malacostraca; order Decapoda; family Atyidae; genus Halocaridina; species Halocaridina rubra. The sequence continues at coordinate 14,817 of JAXCGZ010013948.1, read as the reverse complement.
AACAATGAATTCTCAGGCTGACATACTTTGGTCTACCATGCGTATGGTGAGAAACATATATTCTTGCTTAGGGGTAAAGTATGGAGTTAGAGAATGACTGACATGGGTTTGATCCCACCAAAGGGAATTAGGAAGAGCATCCAGCCTTAATCCCTCAGTTACAAATTATGTGTCCAACCCCATTCAAATGTAGACTAATTGTGACACATAACATGAGTTAATAAATAACAAAAAGTGCAATCACATAACAAACTCCAATTAACACAACTATTTTTCTAAACAATTAAAATCATTAAAATACTGCAATGAGAACAAATTTCAGGGATATATAATCCCTTGATTAGCTTCAATTAAAATGCTTTCCAAAGAAAGTAAGTCCTCTAATACGCATCAGTTACAACAAATATCATTCTGAGATACCGTTTTTTAGTATTGCCATTTTATGTATCACTATTATTCTCCATATGAGGATGGATGCAGACTGAAACTGATGAATGAAGGCAGGATTACTTTCCCAGCACCCCACAAAGATTAATTTTCTATTGTAACATCTGTCAACGTACCTGCTGATAACCTTGATACTGGGGATAAGCTTGTGGCTGGCCAGCTTGTGCTTGCTGAGGTTGTTCAGAGCTACTGCCTCCACTTGTCAAAGCATGACCAACAACATGACCCTAAGTGAAAAACTGAATAGTTATAAAGTGCAGACGACACTTACTGTGTAACCTTTGAAAACCATTTATCAAAAGGATCACTCATATGCACAATATTACTGATATAAGTCAACAAATCTTTTGGCTTTTCCCATCAGGGGTCACCACAGTGGATCAGTAACCTCCATATTACCCTATATTCTGTGTTCTACTGTCACTACACACCCCCATGTCCTCCTTCACAACAAACAAACCTCTTTTTTCATAACTCTCCCCCATCCTGACTGGCAGTTCTGCCTCAGCATCCTTCTCCTAACATACCTCTCATCCCTTCTCATCACATGGCCAAACCACCTGTCTCGCCATTTTCACCATGTTCCCATATTATGCAAATAATCATTCAATATTCAGTGGTAACCAAGAATGATACGTCATACAATTTAAGGCAGAATTTGTCAACGGTCACATATGCAGTGTTGCGAGGCAGAAACCCAAAAAGTATTGGAGGATATTTTGTTTTTTCATACAAACATTAAAAGCCCAATATAATAAGTCTGGTTAATTAAGACCTAAATTAACTTGGTCCATTCCTAAACCATTGGAGTATATTCATATGCATATTTTATATCCAAGTGATTATATCGGAAGCAATACATATCATACTGATACAAAATGTTTTAGTGACTACCATATTCTAGTTAGAAAATATCACAAGTAATCATCCAACGACTTGATCCATCTATGCTTGTCAGGTACGGAAAATTCAGATGCTACAGTTATTCAGCCATGAAAATGAATTTTTTTATTTTTGTACATCAAAGCTACAGAAAGGGTCTAAGGCAGAAACAGTAAATAGCAATGGAAATTTTCCTAGTCTGATGCTATACACCTAGTTCTCAGAATAACGCGAAGATAGGTTCTTAGAAGTGACGGGTAAATGGAAAATCACGTGAAAAAACGAGTCATTTTCCATAGGAAACAATGATAAGGGCATAGATACGTTCCACAACCTCATATAGACACACTATGCCAAAGATATAAGATAAGTAAAACATATTTTATAAGTACATAACAAAGCAGAAAGACCTGTAGTTATTTATATTTACATGAAAATAGTGTACAGTATTAAAGATATACAGATTTACTATACAGTAAGCAAATTAATGCACTCTATTAAGCGGTGGGCAACAGGCATACACTGGGACGTGATGGTGGCCACTGTTGCCAGATAAAGCGGATGTTTTTATTTTTAAATGTATGATACATTTTAAAATATATATTAAGTAGAAGATGGTAATACTGCAATTTAAATAAAAATGTACTTCATCTTTAAGATACTTGAAAGAACTTACCAGCTTACATGTATATTTTTCATATTTATAATTTCTCTCATTCATCTATTCTGGCAACACTGAAGGTGGCGGTGAGTACGAGGATGTAAAAGTTTTACTGCCTCTGTATCAGCTGATGAACCCTCACACGCTATTGCCATGACGATATTATATCGAAAATTTGTTTGCTGTTTGTTCTTAATGCTTTTTTTAGCTTTTCTTCATAATATTCGATCGCATTAAGCGGCAGAAGAGGAATAGGATGCGGGAGAACGAACCTCTATCGGCAAACGTTTTGCTACTTCCGTATCAGCTGATGTACCCTCACATGCTATTTCCCTGACGATATTATTTTGAAAATATGTTTGCTGTTTGTTCTTAATGCTTTTTTTCAATTTTCTTCATAATATCCGATCGCATTAAGCGGTAGAAGAGGAGTAGGATGCGGGTGAACGAACCTCTATTGACAAACGTTTTGCTACTTCCATATCAGCTGATGCACCCTCACACGCTATTTCCCTGACGATATTATATTGAAAATATGTGTGCTGTTTGTTCTTAATGGTTTTTTTCAATTTTCTTCATAATATCAGATCGCCTTAAGTGGTAGAAGAGGAGGAGGATGTGGGAGAACGAACCTCTATCAGCAAACGTGTTGTTACTTCCAGATCAGCTGACGCACCCTCACACGCTATTTCCCTGACGATATTATATAGAAAATATGTTTGCTGTTTGTTCTTGATGCTTTTTTCAATTTTCTTCATAATATTCAATCGCATTAAGCGGTAGAAGAGGAGGAGGATGTGGAAGAACGAATCTCTATCGGCAAACGTTTTGCTACTTTCGTATCAGCTGATGCACCCTCACACACAATTTCCCTGAAGATATTATACTGAAAATATGTTTGCTGTTTGTTCTTAATGCTTTTTTTCAATTTTCTTCATAATATCCGATCGCATTAAGCGGTACAAGAGGAGGAGGATGCGGGAGAACAAACCTCTATCGGCAAACGTTTTGCTACTTCCGTATCAGCTGATGCACCCTCACACACCATTTCCCTGACGATATTATATTGAAAATGTGTTTGCTGTTTGTTCCTAATGCTTTTTTTCAAATTTCTTCATAATATCCAATCGCATTAAGCGGTAGAAGAGGAGGAGGATGGCGGAAAAGTGCCTCCGAGGTGGTCGATTTTTTACTATAATGAAAACTTCGTTATTCACGAATTTCGTATTTTTTTACTATTATTTTTCAGGGGCATTATTGCAATTTCGCAGTTTAAAAAAATGCGGAAAAAAGGAACAAGGTATCGTTTAGCACATTTATTGTTCATTTTTAAAAGAGCAAATGCTAATCCTGCGGGACTGGCATTTTAGCTATTATCAAACTCCATGACACAAATAATAGTTTTGGTGGAAAGTAGCATGGTGTTTTCGGCTCTGAAAAAAACAAAATTTTCAAGAGTAACTTTCTTAGTAGGAAGTTACAGATACTCCCCTACTTACGAAAATCTGAGTTACGACCATTCACTGATACGATTTTTACCTACCAACTGTATTCCTTGATAAAAACAAATGTCAAGAAAAAAGATGAATATCAGGAAGAGAGGTCCAAATATCTCTTTCCAAAGTGTCTTCAACATAGATTGTTTTGTACTTGTTGTGCCTGTACCTTGGTGCTTTTCCAAGGTTTGAAAAAATTAAATGGTAGTCAAGAAATCTCTAGATATTTCATATGTTGATGTAGCATCAAGCATTCCTGAGGAAGGAAGGAATGGTGTAGGAATAATACTATCCAGAGACCTGAAGGAAAGCTTACTTAGAGTGAATAGAAAGAGTGACAGAATTATGAGTTTAGAGCTGGGACTGGGAGAAACGGTAGTCAATGTGGTATGTGCCTATGCCCCACAAACTGGTTGTACAGCGGAGGTGAAGGTTGCATTTTGGGGAGATGGACCAGGAGCTTAGAACAATTCCTATAAGGGAGAGGGTAATTTTGGAAGGAGATCTAAATGGCCACTTGGGAATTGGGAGGGCTGGGATAGGTAAAGTTCATGGGGCTGGGGGTGGGCGAGAGAAATAAAGGGGGAGAGAGAGTGATTGATTTTGCATTGGCATTTGATCTGGCATTGGTCAACACATTCTTCGAGAAAAAGGAAATCAGATTGATTACATACAGTAGTGGTGGAAGGGAGAGCCAGATAGATATACTGTTGTGTAGGAGAGACCATCTGAAGGAGATTAGCAACTGTAAAGTAATAAATGGGGAGAGTGTAGCAGAGCAACATAGGATTGTAGTAACTGATTGCAGGCTCATAAAATGTGGGCAAAGTAAGAGGCCGAGGATGGACCCAAAGGTAAAGTGCTGGAGATTGAAAGATGCAGAGCTGAGAGTTATGTTTAAGGGAAGAGTGTTGGAAGCGATAAGGTTGCATGAAGATGTACAAGAATGGTGGACAGAGAATAGTAAGGTGATATTGAGGGTTGGTGAGGAGGTACTTGGAAAGTCATCAGGAAGGAAACCCCCAAATGAAAAAGAGTCAAGGTGGTGGAATGGGGAAGTGCAAGAATGGGTGAAGAACAAGAAAGAAGCTAAGAAAAAGGCAGATTTATCAGGCCTGGAGCAGGATAAAGAAGAATACATGCAGGCAAAGAAGGAGGCAAGGAGAGCTGTAACAAAAGCAAAGGCAGAGAAATTGAATGAAGTCTATGAAGAGCTGGAAACACCAGAAGGAGAGAAGAAAATATGGCGAATTGCCAAGGCCCGAGATGCTGCAAACAAGGACTTGACCCAAGTAAGACAAGTAAAGGATAACTATGGAGTAGAAGAGGATGAAATAAAAAGCAGATGGGAAACTTATTTTGAAGGATTACTAAATGAAGAGAACCCAAGAGCAGTATTTGAAGATGGACTTCCAAATGAAGCAGTTACAACAACAGTGGCTACAAGAGAGGTAGAGAGGGCAGTAAGGAAAATTAAAATTGGAAAGGCAGCAGGACCTGATAAGATGCCAGTGGAGGTATGGAAGAGTCTTGGAGAGGAAGGCATAGATATCTTGCAGGACTTAATGCAAAAGATTTTTAGTCAGGAAAAGTTGCCAGAGTGGAGAGGAAGCTTAATCATCCCAATCTATAAAGGGAAGGGAGACATTCAGGAGTGTAGAAACTATAGAGGTATATAGTTTTCAAGTCATACTATAAAGATATGGGAGAAGATCATAGAGAGGAGACTCAGAGAGGTAACGACAATTGGGGATGAACAGTTTGGCTTCATGCCTGGAGAGGGACAGTGGATGCCATATTTGCCTTGAGACAAATGATGGAAAAGCATAGGGAGAAACAGAAAGGACTGCATATGGTCTTTATTAACCTGGAAAAGGCATATGATCGAGTACCACGTCAAGAGGTGTGGAGGTGTATTAGAGAAAAGGGAGTCCCCCAAAAATATGTAAGAATCATCCAAGATATGTATGAGAGGGAAGAGGCAAATGTTAAGAGCAGTGTGGGCTTGACGAAAAGTCACTCAGTAAATGTTGGTCTGCATCAAGAGTCTGCTTTGAGTCCATATCTATTTGATCTGGTCTTGGATGTAGTAACCCAGGGTATTAGAGATCAGTCTCCATGGTGTATGCTCTTTGCACATGACATTGTACTGTGTAGCAACAGACGAGAGGTAGCGGAGGAGATGCTTGAGGAGTGGAGAAGAGTGATGGAGGATAGATGACTGAAAATAAGCAGGAAGAAGACAGAGTACTTGAGGTTGAGTGATGATGAGGATAAGGAGGTCAATATGCAGGGGAAGGTGTTGAAAAAAAGAGTTGAAAAGTTCAAGTATTTGGGATCAACAGTAGCAGAGGTTGGTGACCTAGAGTCAGAAATAATCCACAGAATACAAGCGGGAGGGAAGAAATGGAAGAAAGTGTCTGGGGTGCTGTGTGACAGGAGAATAGGGATTAAGTTGAGGGGTAAAGTGCATAATACAGTTGTGAGACCAGCGATGAAGCCTGGAGCAGAGACATGGGCAATAAAGAAGACACAAGAGAAAAAACTGGATGTGGCAGAGATGAGGATGTTGAGATGGATGTGTGGGGTGACAAGAAGCGATAAGATCAGAAACGAGGTAATTAGAGGTACCTCAAAAGTTAGAGAAATATCAGATAAGATACAAGAAAGTAGACTAAGATGGTATGGTCATGTCGTTAGGAGGGATGAACAGTATGTTGGGAGGAGGGTGATGGAAATGGACATAGAGGGTAGGAGAAGGAGAGGGAGACCAAAGCGTAAGTGGATGGATTGCATCAATGACGACCTGAGGTCTAAAGGTTTGTTGGGAGATGAGGTATGGGACAGAAACAAATGGAGAAAACTGGCCAGAAACATCGACCCCACATAAAAGTGGGAAAAGATTTTAGACAAAAATGATGTAGCATCAGTATGACACATCAAGTTCAAAACAATCTTTCCTGAAGACACTTCTCTGGAAGAGAGTCTCCAGTTCATATTCCAAGGTAAAAGGTAAAGAATTGTTGAAGACATTTCTGGAGGAGAGAGCTATTAACTCTTAGGGGAAGAGGCACTCTATTACTCTCTTCAACGGGGATATCAGAAATAAAGGGTCCTGGAACCTTGTGTAATAGCTCCAGTTCTCTCTGGTGCTTCAACATATATATAGTACTGTACATACAAAATATCAGCTTATGAACATATTAAAATTCATTAATGCTGTACAATTTTTGTTTTTTGTAGTATAAGGGTCCTTAGCCTAAGTACTGTACAGTACTGCATATGTAGGTGCTGTGCAGTACTTTTTTTACTTAAACACAACATTTCTTGATCAAGAAATGGATGAGATGAAAAAGGAACTAAAAGATCTAAATGATAAACTAAAAAATGCAGTAAGATAAATGAAGACAAAGAAAAACTGAAAACGACTTTGGTGAATAGGATCGATGATCATCAGAATGAGAGTAAGAAAAGACATGACATTCAGTATTCAAAGAAAGCCGGACCAAATACTGTGCAAATGAAGTGAAGACTATATTGATTGTTAATACAAGAGATGGGAAAATTGTTGAAGACCAAATGAAGCAAATAAAATACACTCAACTCGCTTTTTACACGTTGCTATAATACGCGAATTGGAATAACGCCTCCAAAAAATAAGTAAAAAAATATGAAATGCACGGGCTATGTGCGTGAGCGCGAGAAAAATGGTTGTTTAGTAACTAAGGGCCGGCCTCTGAGGCAGCTTCCCACCATGCTGCCATGTGCTTCAGTCACTCTTCACCCAGTATTAATCCCAACAACAGATAGTGGTTTGCTCTCCCCCTTCCTCCTCCTCTTCTCCTCCCTCTCCTACCGCTTAAGTCTCCTCCCCATTCTCCTACCGCTAACCTCATCTTTGTTTACGTTTGCAGATAAGGGTTCGTTCTCAGGGTTTGTTAATTTTTTTTTGCTGTACAGTACTTATTAGTAAATCTGTATATCTTTTATAATCTACAATATTTGCATGTTAATATAAATAACTACAGGTCTTTCTGCTTTGTTATGTACTTACAACATATGTTTTACTTATCTTATATCTTTGGCATAGTGTGTTTATGTACGGTTGTGGAATGTATATATGCCCATTATCATTGTTTCTTATGATAAATGACTGGTTACATTATGCGAATTTTAGATTACACGTCACTTCTGAGAACCTATCCTCGCGTTGTTCCAAGAGCTTAGTGTATGCCTAATCAACTATACCTATTGATGGTATCCGGTAAATATCTCGAAATCAATTGCTCGAAAAATTATTTCTCAAACTATCAACTGATCGAAAGATAGATTACTCGAAAGCCGATATTCATTCTTTAAACTACTCGAACATTTGAATCTTTAACTGAAAGAGATTTTTCCAGATGAACTTCAAGGAGTAGAGGATTACTTTGAAGATACGTGGATTGGCCGGCCATATAGACACAACCGTAGATGTACTCCTGTATATGATCATGAAATGTGGAACTGCTTCGATTACTTCAAAAAAGGAAAGCCAAAAACAAACAATGCTATTGAGGGGTGGCACAACAACATCAACTAAATGCTTGTCATCCGTCAATTTCAAGTTCATAGATGGCTTAAAAGCGAGAACAAAGTTTACATGAGTTGCAAATCGAACAATTTGTGGGAGGTGTGAGTAGAGCTGGGAGCAGAAAAAATACCATGACTTCACACAACGATTACAAGATATTGTATCAAAATATGACAAAACGGGAAGTGTAGAAGAATATTTAAGATGTGTTGCACACAATATTACATACTAATACAGTAAAAAACACACAAAAATTAGTTGTTTTTTTATGTAATGAACCTTGTTCATCTAGGGTATTCTTTTTTGAAGGACTGCTTTTGAGCAGTCTATCTTTCGATCAATTGCTAGTTTGAGAAATAATTTTTCAAGCAATTGATTTCGAGAAATTTACCTGAATATCCTACTGAAAGACTTAGGACAACTTGTTAGGAATTTTCTAACTACGGATAACTTGGAGAAAGCAAAGAAAGCTTTAGATGATGAAGACAGGTTATATACTAAATATAACTAAAGGAAGAAACACTTCTGACCCCTAAAATCATGATCTCATATGTAGAGAAACCAATCTCGTATGGAGATGGAGAGGAGGAAGAAATAGTTGAATCTAATGTAAGGAAAAATTAATATCTACAGAGCGTAATCAGTGATAATGATGACTTGAGGGTCTTCAGGATGAGGGATGAGGTCTGCAAAGACTGGATTGAAACATAAGACCCTTAGATGTTCACCTGAGGTAAGGAAAGATATGTGAAAATGGAATCATGCAGACACAGTGTACAACAAGTATCAAGTCATTGTATATCTTTGCTGTCAGAAGTACGGGCATAAAGAAAGAAATACTAAGTAAAAGCAGAGGGAAAGGATCCTACTAGTGGAAAATGTGCAAATGGACATATAACAAAAACATGTAATGTAGGTGCAAAGAAGTGTGCAAACTGTGTGTGCCAAGGAAATACACCAGACAATGAGCATGCAGCATTTGATAGGACCTGCCCTATGTATAAAACTGAACAGGGGAAAACGATCAATAACACAAATCATGGCTTCTAATACCTATGACATTGTGTGTTGATAAACATACAATCTGTGTAGAATAAAACAACTGAAATTAGATAATTAATATATACACATTTGCTAGATACACTAATATTAACGAAGCTGTCGTTAAAACAAGTTTCGAAAATAAACAAACTTACTACAAATACACACACATTATATCATGTGGATATATGCTATACTTCACAAGATAACATAATAAGTGACGAATATAAACTTTAAATCAGTGAGGTGGATACCAGACCTTAAACATACCAGATGTTGAAGTTGAAGTTTATTAAAAAACCAACACATCTAATGGTGTTCTCCATAAGCCTGCTGATGTAGGCTAACAAAGGTTAAAAAATGAAGGACACATCTACTTCCTTATACCCAACTAACAATAGTGAAAAATAGCTGTACGAACTGCCTTGGGGAATTTCTGAGCTCAGGATTTTTTGGATCAAACTCTATATCTGCTAAACTTCAAAAAAGTTCCTAAAAGAAGTACCATTCCAGTTCAAAGGATAAATAAATAATACTTACAACAGCAGACCCCACTGCTACACCACCAGCAGTGGCTGCCATCTGTGCAAACAACCCTGGTTGTCTGGGTGCTGCTGCTGCAGCTGGAGGAGGAGCTGCAGCAGGTGGTGGTGGTGGAGGTGCAGTTCTGGGAGGTGGTGGTGGAGGTGCAGCACGCCTGCAAATAAATCATTTTGCATAATCTACAATCATTTCAATATAATTACTTTATCAGTAGCAAACAAAATTTTAATTTAAATTCATTTACATTATCTACTTAACCCCCAGAGGCCGGATCACGTCATCTTGCACTCGGGCAGTGGATGCTTACTATTCCCAGTCAACGTCAAAATTTCGTTCGAATTCCACGGGCTTGTTTCAAAACGAAATGGGCGCTAGAAATCTTGCTATGGGATGCCATTGTTTCCTGGTGCTGTGTGGCATTTTTTCTCCCTTTCTTGTATTATATAAAGCGCTCAACGTGAGTGAACATTAATGTGTAATCAAGCACTATCAAGGGAGGATATTTTCCGTAGAATGCCTGGCCTCTGAGGGTTAACGCAACTGGGTAATGGGAGAGTTCTTTCCAATCGAAAGGTAGAACATCATCTGCCTCCTTTAGTTTATTCTCTCTTACTTTACATTTTTGCTTTTCTTCCTCCAAAGACAGAAAACAAGATAATAGCATACATTTTGCCTGAGTGTCATAAAAGTCAGTTAAATGTTGTGGAGTGAGTTGACTTGGGATTGCACTCTTCTTATTTTTCTCAAACAATGAGTTGAGGCAAAAATCAGGGTTCTGGTAAAAACATAACGCCAACCTCAAACTTAGTAACTATGTGTCTATGCGTGGTTGTGGACTGAGCATGAGTAGAAAGGAATGTATTAGTGGCATATATGGGAGAAATAAGTTACATGTGTTGGCACCTAGTGAAGCAAAGGTAGGGGTTAGTGGGTGTGCTACAACTCAGCAACCCGTTCACAAGGGGGATTGTTGGCATAGAATATAGAGATATTGTGATACTATACACATATCTTTATTAACCAATTATATGATGATGGGGGAACTCATCATCCACTCCCTTTCATACTGTCTTTTGATCTAATGTGTGTGCTCTGGTTTGGCCAACCCCCTTACACTTGGAATCACACATTGTATATTGACCTCGATAACAGGTCAAGGACAACATCCTTGTTAGAGCAACATTGCTGGGGGTCATGCGGCCCTGCTTAGAACCGTGGGGGGCGACAGGCTAGTTAGAGGCCTTTAAAGTTTCATAAAATCAATAAAGATTTGTCAATAATGTTACTCACAGAGCTGTAATTATGAGATGATAACATTAATTCCCTTGCCAGTAGCCTGTCAAACGCACAGTACACATGCGCAAAGAACAGTGTCTGCTCAGTAGTCAGAGTGTTTCTGAGGACCATGTAGACTTATGGAAGAGATTGCTTGAGGATGCAGTTGATGCAAGGGTGTGGAAAGTCATAATATGGTACGGGGACTTTAGGTCACTGGATCACAGTAGTGCTTGTCCAAGTGACGAGGAGTTTAGAATCATTTAGAAAAGCTACAGAACCCTTCAGGAGCGACTGGTGATGATGAGATAGACTTCAGCACAAATGTTACCATCCCAGTCCTTGATGAACCCATTACCTCCACAGAAGTGAAAAATCAAGTAAAGAAGACAAAGGCAGAAAAAGCATGCGGGCCAGATTGACTCTCTTCAGTGGTATTCTCACTGTTGACATTGCAGTGGATAGTGACTATAGCAGAACTGTTCAATATTGTATTCACTTCAGGTGTGTTTCGTCATGTTAAGATTAGAGCAAAGGTTTCTGTAGTATTTAAGCAAGGAGATAGGATGAATCCTCATAACTATTGTGGCATTAGTGTGATATATTCTATTGCTAATTTATATGACATGGCACAGTGCGAACGACTGAAACAGAGGTTTAGACCATTCAGGGAACAAGTGGGGGCACAAAGGAAACGTAGATGTATGGAACATATAGTTACTTTGCGGTTGATTACTGATATGGCCTGACAAAAGAAAATTAAGTTGCTTGTGGCCTTTGTAGATTTCCTAAAGGCACATGATTTAGTCCCTCGACTTAAGCTGTTTGCGATGTTGAAGAGGCTGGGTTGTGGGGCAGTGATGGTTATGTATCGCAACACAGAGAGTGATATCGGCTCTGCTGTCATGACGGCAAAAACCTATTGCCTATTGTTCATTATTTTTGTCAATGAACTAATTAAAAGTATGAAAGAAAGATGTCAACCAGAAAGATATATTGAGTGGTTACATATACTGTTGTTAATGGATGATACAGTTTTACTATCAATAAGTAGGCCAAAAATGCATAGAAAATTGAGTATATTGCAGGACTTTCATCATGAATATGATATGAAAGTAAACAATGATAAGACAAAGTCTTTTGTGATCAATGGTGAGTGCTGGGATGCGCAGGCATTTTGGGTGGACGAGTTGGTTGTAGAGCACTGCACAAGCTACTTGTATTTAGGTTCGCCTTTCACATGGGATGATTCTGTGTCCTCTGATGTTAAAGTCCATGCCAAGAACAAATTGTGTAAAGTATTTAAATTTGTTTCATCTTTAAAAAAGAACAGCAACTTGCCATTCATTGTGAAGCAGCACATTTTTAATGTGGCACTCGTCATCCCTTATGTGTCATTGTGAGTCATGCGTGGGTGCCGATGCTAAGCTTTATTATTGGGATCTTAAGCAACGTTTGGGAGTAAGGAAGACAACTTTTAATATTGTAAGTTATGTGGAGTCAAGCTATCCGGCACAGCCAGATCTTGTGATATACAGGCAACATAAATTCTTCCATATAATGTGGGCTGAAAGATGTAATGTAGATGATGATACCCTTCCTTTTGCTCTAAAGATAGTGACTAGTGCCAACACATCCACAAGGAGATATGTACGAGTTCTAATACAAGATGCAGTGCCTCACATTTCTTTACTGATGGTTAAGGTCCGAAATTCTATGGAAGGATCATCTGCATCGAGATGCATATTAAACAAAAATATTAACCTCACCTTGACAACACACAAGATTTACACATAAAAACACGTAATTAATGAGCTTCACAGGCTAGAGTTCACAAGATTCCGAGTATTTGGTCACAGCCTAGCAGTGGACACAGTTGTTGGAATAGGCGTGGTCGTCCAAAACTTGAGAAGCAATTGTGTAGATGTGGTGCAGACTGAGAGACACATAGTGGAGGAGTGTGTTCTCACTCAATAGCTTATGCAGAGATATCAGTAAAATACACTCGAGGACATTTTTCCTAAGTTTACAATTGAAATAATGTGTAAAATTGTTCGTGATGTATTACATGTACATAAATGATTGTCGGTGATGAATGATCTTTATGAGGTTCATATATATATATATATTTTGTATGCAAACACACATATATTGTTGGGAATAATTATTCTGGACTACAAAGAGTTCAATGATATACAAATACTCCCCTACTTACGAACATTCACAGATACGAACAAAACCCTATCCATTATCTATACCTGTATTAATGTGTCTGTACTATACTGTATTATTAATGTATTAAAATTCACTGATACTGTATACTATAGGTTTTAAGTAGTAGTTAAGTGTCTTGAGCCTAAGTACTGTACAGTACTTTTTTTTTTACCTAAACACAACTTACGAATAATTCTACTTATGAACGGACTTCTGGACCTTAACTAGTTCATAAGTTGGGGAGTGTATATATTTTTAATACACTATGTAATGTATATGCCACCAGTAATGTAGTTTGACATCATAATTACTGTAAGCTGTGGACTATCTATCTATCTATATCATTAACCATTATCAGGCCAATGGTATGAGGGTGGCACAAAAAGGCGACAAAAGCCTTAGACAGCTTTTTCAGTTCTTCCCATTCCATGCACTTCTATCAACTGTTTTGCAGAAAAAAAAAATATATATATATTCAAGGAGTGAGGGCTGCCAAACCTTCAATTACTTACCCCATTTAAACAATTTTAAGACTCATGAGGTTATAAGGGGACATTTTTTCTCCCAAATTCTAACTCTCAAGTCCCAGATGCAGCTATGAAAGCATAAATATTTAATCGTCATTATTTTTCTACAATACAGGGGAGACAAGATAACGATGAACTGCTTGTAAAAGATGATTAGCTTAGATTAGTAAAGAAAGAATTTGGTAGAGTTTGGGATTTAAACCTTAATTCGGTCAAGTAAATAATATCTATGGAGTATAGTCTACAGTTATGGCTGGGGTGATCATTCTCATTATTACAATACATATTTCTAAATACCATGGAATTATACCAAAGGAACTTCTTAAAATTTAACCATTAACATCCTATTACTCCGTAAGAGGTTTTGAGCCACATCCCCATGACTCTCGGTGAGTTGAAAATTGACATTTTGGTTGGCCGCATGCCAGAGTTTAGTTGGTATTGCTTACTACTACATCCGTGTCATCACAAATCATTTTATGCTATTTAGGTGGGTCTTCATATAGTAAGATATTTTTTCCAATACACACAAATCGTTGCAAATGAGTCATTCTGAGATATAAATTTTTCTCATTAATTTGTTAACTATTTCCACAGTCAAATTATGGGACCACAGACATGTGCTGGGGTGCAGGCCTGTCTACATAAATGTACGTAAACTGAAAGTCACTTTGTTGTGAAGTTACTTATAAGTGGCTTTCTAACCAGGAACGGAATGGTGGGGAAGGGATTGAGGTGGTAGTTTTTGGATTGAGGTGAACTGTATGTTTTTCCTATGAGTAAGACTTTCAAAATCGTCATAAATTACTCGTTTTTATGATAGGTAAAACATAAATATTACTTCCCATGGCAGACAGATGTGTTCGAAAAATTTACAATTTATATTTCATGAGTTTGCAAACGTTTTCAAAAAAGTATTATGTTACATTACTTTACCCAAGTTAGGAATGAGTTGTAGTTTTTGAAAATTGTCATTCATTCACTCGCTGGGGGTTTGAATGTAAAGATTACCCTTGTATAAATGAAACCACGGTAATAAGCGTCAGAAACTTGAGTTCTGAAACCTTAAAAAATTTCTCAACTAAAGACAAGTGTGGCAAAGTTGTAGCGCTCATGACTTTGAGGGTTCGCAGTCCACCAAAGTCTAAGATTAGAGAG